>SKCR01037958.1:0-68225 GCA_019454045.1 Zanthoxylum bungeanum | reverse complement strand
GGTAGTTCCTCCCTATTTTTATATGGTCTTGGTCGTCTGTCTACACTCTTGTAGAAGGGTCGTCGTTCACCCCTATTTTGGTTCATTCCTTCAGTTTGAGATGAGATATCCATGCCGTGTCGCCTGGTAGCCAGAGGCATTCTGTCCACTCGTGCATTCGCGTCATCCTCTCTTCTTTTATTTCTTTTATCCTCTTCCCACCTTATCTCTACCTGGGCCCGCGCCATGACCTGGTCCATTGTGTAGCACCTGAATTTTGTCAATTTCTTGTATAGCCCGCTATCATAAAGAAGTCCATTCCTGAAGGCTTCGACTGCCGTTGGCTGATGGAGATCTGGGATGGTAATTCTCTAACGGTTGAACCGGGCCACGTAGCTCCGTAATGATTCTCCTCTTCTCTGCTGTATGGAATTGAGGTCGTCTGATGTCTTTTCCAACTTGCATGAACTTGCAAAGTGTTGCACGAACTTGTCCGCCAGTTCTTGGTAGGACTTGCGTGATCTGTATGGAAGATTAATGAACCACGTTAGGGCAGGTCCAGCCAGAGTTTCCCCAAAGCACCTGCACATTCCAGCCTCACCACTGGCTCGGAGACAAGCCGGTTGACATCATCTTGAATTTATAATGTATCATTTGGTCGTCCGGATCTGTGGTCCGTCATATTGCTTCATTTCAGGAGGGCTGAATTTCTGTGGCAACTCAACTGCTACAATTGATTCCACGAATGGGGTATCCGAAATTGCTCCGGCCCTGCTTTTTTCTATGGGAGCTTTACACTCGGTAGTCTCGACATAATTGCTTCTTTGAATTCAACCATTTTCCCTCCTTATGGAACTGGCCAGTAGATGGGTCGGATCAATATTAGGATTTGGGTCTTGTGTTGTTGGAGGGTGATTGCTATTTGGCCCATCCGATATGGGTAGAACTGTTAGATGCTTCGGTTACCCCTGATGAGCGGAAAATATATCAATATTTACCGCCCATTTTACTTATATTTTGTTTAGTTTCTCGGGTTTGATGAACGTTTTGATATGTTTTATTTTATTTTGCAGATAAAAATATCGGGACTCAATGAAATCATTTAGGACGAAATGTGGATCAAATAAGGGCAATTATTGGACTTGATATATTAATTTTGGAGATTGGAAACTTGAAAGGGCGTTTTGACGAAGTGCAGTTTTGCAAATTCCAGTTTTGCGCATCTGTCGTATTTGGGGCATAACTTTTTACTCAGATATCGGATTGAGCTGATTCAAGTGCCCGATTAAAGAAGACTCACGATCTACAACTTCAAAGAGAAAATATTTTCTAATTCTGAAGATTTCATGACCGAAATTGATGAACCATCCAGAAGTGTATGGAGTGTAATTATTAAAAGTCATTATCAATCATTTTCAAAGCAAAATATTAATTAATAATAATTAATAAAAATTATCAAATCACCACCAAACAAGATAAGCAATTAGTGGAGCAATTATGGATTTGGTGGAGTAATTAGTGGAGAAATTAATAATGGATTTGGTGGAGAAATTGATTGATGATTTGATGGTGGCAAAATTTTGCCTATAAATACCAAGCCATTTCATTTGTAAAATTCATACTTCTTCTTCTTTGAAATTCTTAATGAATAAATAAGAAGATTGTATCTAGTTTGTTTATTTTTAGTTTTCAGTAATTAATTTTCAGTTTTGCACTTTCTTTTCTTTACTTTTCAGTTTTTACTTTCCGCAATTTACTTTTACGCACAATACTTTTCTTTCTTTAATTTTTCAGTTTTTACTTTTCAGTAATGAGGAGGTAACTTCCCCAGCTAGGGTGAAAGGTAATTCTTTTACTGTTACTATTTAGATTAATCTCCCTTAAAAATAATATATTCACTATTTAAAATACTGATTAATAAAGGATACCGCTATATTGGTCGGTTGGCAATTCAATTTAATTGGTTTAAACCTGACTAATCAAGGATACCGCCGCCAGATTGGTCGGTTGGTAAATTTATTTTGGTACCGCCCCTTTTTGGCTGGATTATGGACAAATATTACCGCCTATATGGCTGGTTGGACTTAATTTGACTTAATCAGGATACCGCCAGATTGGTCGGTTGGTAAAATAATATCACAAGTTTATATATTATTTTATGGGAGATATCTAAATTAGTAGTAGTAAAAGTAATTCCTTTTACCTTAGCATTTTATTTTATTTTACTTTTCAGTTTTACTTTATGTCTTTTACTTTTCAGTATTTTTACTTTATGTCTTTTACTTTTAAGTTGTTACTAGCCCTAGTTATGTGTTAGTTATCTGGGGTTGTGATGAATTCTAATATCACCGGTTTATAAGGGGTTATTTTATAGTTTGGGTAATTTAAAGGTTTACTTATTAAGTCTTAAGCTTAATGCTTCTTGTTGTCTGATCACCAATAAGATTGATGTGGCAAATCTAAAATGAACTAGACATAGGGATTTTAGGTTTCAGCCTTAGACTTAATAGCCCACGATCTTCCTTGAGGATAGATAACCCTTAATAGATTTCCTTACAGGATAGGATATACCTGTCGGGCGGGGGTAGCCATAATTGGACTTAAACTTAATGAATCCAGATAATTTGGTTGACATAGACATATGGTTCAATTGGGTTAAACTGGGTATTTGCGTCTGACCATCGACAGAGGCTTTTGCATAATTTAGTGTTCCAGGTTAGTAAACTGATTTATTACACAACAAACATAAAATAACCACTTCATCTTTTAAATGATATTAGAATGATTCACGACCCTAGATCTTTGTGTCTTTTGTTATTTTCCTTAGTATTTTCTTTTGTCTTTTTATTTATTTATTTATTTTGTAAAACCACTTTCAATCAATCAAACAATCATTCTCTTCTCTATTTAATTAGATATCTGTAAATAAATAGATTCAATAATTAATAACAACAGTAGGAATTAAGTCCTCGTGGGATCGATATTTTTATACTACTTGAACGATACGTGCGCTTGCGTTATACGTGTGTGTTTACGCCGGTCAAGTTTTTGGCGCCGTTGCCGGGGACTTATATTTCTTGAGTTTAATTTTGAAACTATCTAATTTACTTGTATCTAATTTTCTTTATCTTTATCTTTAATTTTTATTTCTTTATTGTATTTTCAGGTGATTTAAAAATGGAACACTACTGGGAGATTGAAAGATTACGAGCTTTACAAGAAGATACACCCCACATCTGGGAGCAACAGTCCGGTTTCTAGGCCTGTTGTCCAGCCCAACAATTATCACTGGATGCCAGAACCATCATACTTTCCATCTTATCCACCATCCACCTACTATCCTCAACAAAAACCAGAACCATCAGAGGAAGAACATTGATTGATATGCTCAAAAAATTTTCCAAGAAACGAGACGAAAAGTTGGATACAATGCTTGAAACAAGCCTGAAGCAACTTGAAAGTATTCAGAGACAATCAGAATTCATTCAGAGGATGACAGATCAAATGAGACAATTAACAGAAAACCAGAACTACATACCTCAAGAACCAGTTTCAGATGACACTGATGAAGCCTTCAAGTACCTAGAAATCCACAAAGACACTTCAACAGAGGAGGAGGCTGAGCAGTATCAACAACCAGAGGTATCAGTTCAGGAACCCGAACCGGTAAAGTCTCAATTTGACTTTTATTATTCAGATTCTGACGAGGATGAAGCTGATCTATTTGTACCAACCTGCACCAACAACGGAGGATCAAACATTCAATCCTCAAAATGAAGATCTTGGAGCATTTTTTACCATGATGTTTGAAGAAGATCTATCTAAACCATCCATTCCAGTCGTATCAGAGGATGAAGACCTAATGTCAGAAACATCTTTGCATCATCTGGTTGACAATTTTGAAGCATGTATTTCACAGATGACAGATGAAGAGCTGAATACAAAAATTTTAAAATTCTCTGTGAAGAAAAGGTAGAGCAAAAGTAGAGCAAATGGAGGAGCAAATGTATGACCTTAATAAAGATCCAGAGCATTCAGGAGAAACATCGTTGTTTTGGGGAGTACAAATCAAAGATATCACCCAGAAGCTTGACAGAATGAAACTTCCATTCCAAGTCAAGCACCATATAAGACCTCCTGATTTTCTTTCTTTCTTTGCAGGAACCACTGGAACAACAAGGAGCAAAAAGTTGGCACGAGCACTGAATGGATAAAACTCTTTTTGCCATCTTACCGTTGGAAGAGACCCTTCAAAAGCAACGCTCACGGGATTGTTTTTGATCGGACATCTAAAACGACATTGAAACCTCTTACAGATGAATTTCAGTCACGTCTGGCTGAAGACGAAAAATTTAGCTCTAGCAGGGAGGCAACCCATGCAATTTGTTGTAATATTTGTTTTCATATTTTGTGTGAACTTTTTATTTTGTGTGTTGTTTTTGTAGGGAAAAGCACAAACGGAGCATTTTTAGACAGAAGAAGGTTTTTGGCAAAAATGAAAGCTAATTCATTAGCGATGGCTGAATATGAATGAATTCTTGAAATGCATCCTAATGGATTTATATACCAAACGAGTGGCGTATTGCGTACACAATTCTGTTGCCTTAATTTGCTTTGATTCGCTTTTCTATTGTAATTATCTTTATTTTCGTAGACAGGATCCAGACTTTTTGACCTTTCACGATTTCTTTTGTTGTTTAGCTAACAATCGTCCTCTGGAAGATATTAGTGCTATTATTACTCATCCTTTTTCAGGTACTATAATTCAGCCCGTCATTACACTTTTGAAGGCATCCTAATTTGAAAAAGAAATACATAAAAAAATGGAAGCCACTTCAAGAAGACAAGTTGAAAATATCTGTGTATTTTGCGGTACTAGTGTTGGAACTAAGCCACAATACATAGAGGCAGCAGCACAGGATTGGGTCGAGTCTTAGCTGCAAGGAATATGCACTTAATATATGGTGGAGGAAATCTTGGACTTATGGGGATCGTTTCAAAGGCTGTACAGGAAGGAGGCAGTCATGTTTTGGGAATCATCCCAAAACCCTTGGCAGAGGCAAATCTTATTGGATCATCAAACGGAGAGGAACTGATAGTGCCAGGTATGTCTGAACGATTGGTAGAAATGATTAACCGTGCTGATGCTTTTATCGCTTTGCCAGGTGGCTTGGGTTACATTGGAGGAAATATTTATAGTATTATCTTGGGCGAACCTGAACATACACCAGAAACCGCTGACTGCTCAACGTTGATGAATTTTATGATTTTCTTTGTGTGTTTCTTGATGATGCTCGGAGAAATGGGTTCGTGTCAAAACCTATGAAAGAACTCCTCTTCACTGCCAGAACTGCTCCGGATCTAATAGACCAACTCATAGCCTATGAACCACAAGTTGACCCTATCATTTCAAAGATAAATGGTCCGAGGACGATCGTGGTAAGAGGCGTCAAATTAATCTGGATCTTAACCTTTAATTTCCTGTAGATTTTCAGCTAACCAGGTACGACCTTCTTAACTCTCCTATACTGTTCAAGACATTGGGGACAATGTCTCATTTAGGTTTGGGGAGGGAATTAGTTGATCAGTACCTTGTTTTTAGTTTGTGTTGTTATTTTTATTTTTAGTCCAAATTTTTTCGAAAAATACAAAAAAATTGAAAAATTTTCAAAAAATTACAAAAATATTTGTTTTTTTAATTGACTAAAAAAGTGAAATTGGTAAGAGATAGCAGTAAGGAGTTTCCACTCCTGAGACGTATCTCAAACCTATTTCGAAACAAGTTAATTTTTGTTTATTTCATTTTGAATTATTTAATTTGTGAATTCTCCTTAAAACGGACTAAAATGGATCTTCATATGCTCAGTTGACATGTATTATCAACATATATAGTAACATACGGACATGAGCTAAAATTGAAAAGTTTGTAATATTCAGTGCTCTAGTTTAATTGGAGGAAACATCTCAAAAAGCAGTGGAGTAAAAAAAAAAAAAAAAAAAAAAAAAAAAAAATTCTGAGATCCGAGTTATTAGTCTGTAAGGGTGTTTTAACACCTAGTGCCCTAAAACCAACTGGTTTGGGAGTCACTGGCCCAAAGCTCGCTACATGGATCAAAGATGCTGCAAAAATATATATATCTGAAGTCTGAGTAATTAAGTCTATAGGGGTGTCTTAACACATGGTGCCCTAAAGCCAACTGGTTTGGGAGCCACCGACCCAACACTCACTACATAGATGGAAGATATTATATATAAATAAAAAATAGAGAAAAATAAAAAAAAAAATCAGAAAAATAGAAAAAATTATTCCATTGCTATAAAAAAGGTGTGAAATCTGATAGAACTTTAGGACAAAAATATTACTCTCTTATCAACTGCACTTATGACTGTTGTGGGCAAAAATGAGTTGATTAATATTTTGTTGGCTGTGTATATGGAGAATGGTAAAAATAATCGGAGAATTTACTTATTCGGTAATTTAGAATAAAACAAAACAACTAGTAACTTGGAGTAGAAGTTTCACCTGATTAGTCACTAACTTCTTTATTCTCTTTTCGCTTGTCTTTTTGCTTTTGTGTGCATTAGTTTTAACTAACTTTTTACTTTTGTAAAAACGTTTGTGGGTATCGTTGCTGTAAGCCCTCACGAGACTATAACTCGTCCACTAGGGACACCTAGGGGTTTAAAGGCTTGTTGCATATGCTAAATGCAACCGTGATCCCTACGAAAGTGGCTTAGTTTAATTTTAATTGTTTCTTGTATTTTATTTTGTTGTTTTGCTCGAGGACTAGCAAAATGTTAGGTTTGGGGGTGTGATGAGCGGAAAATATATCAATATTTACCGCCCCTTTTACTTAATATTTTGTTTAGTTTCTCGGGTTTGATGAACGTTTTGATATGTTTTATTTTATTTTGCAGATAAAATAATATCGGGACTCAATGAAATCATTTAGGACGAAATGTGGATCAAATAAGGGCAATTATTGGACTTGATATATTAATTTTGGAGATTGGAAACTTGAAAGGGCGTTTTGACGAAGTGCAGTTTTGCAAATTCCAGTTTTGCGCATCTGTCGTATTTGGGGCATAACCTTTTACTCAGATATCGGATTGAGCTGATTCAAGTGCCCGATTAAAAACGACTCAACGATCTACAACTTCAAAGAGAAAATATTTTCTAATTCTGAAGATTTCATGACCGAAATTGATGAACCATCCAGAAGTGTAGGGAGTGTAATTATTAAAAGTCATTATCAATCATTTTCAAAGCAAAATATTAATTAATAAATAATTAATAAAAATTATCAAATCACCACCAAACAAGATAAGCAATTAGTGGAGCAATTATGGATTTGGTGGAGTAATTAGTGGAGAAATTAATAATGGATTTGGTGGAGAAATTGATTGATGATTTGATGGTGGCAAAATTTTGCCTATAAATACCAAGCCATTTCATTTGTAAAATTCATACTTTCTTCTTTGAAATTCTTAATGAATAAATAAGAAGATTGTATCTAGTTTGTTTATTTTTAGTTTTCAGTAATTAATTTTCAGTTTCGCACTTTCTTTTCTTTACTTTTCAGTTTTTACTTTCCGCAATTTACTTTTACGCACACATACTTTTCTTTCTTTAATTTTTCAGTTTTTACTTTTCAGTAATGAGGAGGTAACTTCCCAGCTATGGTGAAAGGTAATTCTTTTACTATTACTATTTAGATTAATCTCCCTTAAAAAAATATTCACTATTTAAAATACTGATTAATAAAGGATAACCGCTATATTGGTCGGTTGGCAATTCAATTTAATCTGGTTTAAACCTGACTAATCAAGGATACCGCCAGATTGGTCGGTTGGTAAATTTATTTTGGTACCGCCTTTATGGCTGGATTATGGACAAATATTACCGCCTATATGGCTGGTTGGACTTATTTGACTTAATCAGGATACCGCCAGATTGTCGGCGGAGGTAAAATTGGTAATAATATCACAAGTTTATATATTACTTTATGGGAGATATCTAAATTAGTAGTAGTAAAAGTAATTCCTTTTACTTTAGCATTTTATTTTATTTTACTTTTCAGTTTTACTTTATGTCTTTTACTTTTCAGTATTTTTACTTTATGTCTTTTACTTTTAAGTGTTGTTACTAGCCCTAGTTATGTTTTAGTTATCTGGGGTCGTGATGAATTCTAATATCACCGGTTTATAAGGGGTTATTTTATAGTTTGGGTAATTTAAAGGTTTACTTATTAAGTCTTAAGCTTAATGCTTCTTCTTGTTGTCTGATCACCAATAAGATTGATGTGGTAAATCTAAAATGAACTAGACATAGGGATTTTAGGTTTCAGCCTTAGACTTAATAGCCCACGATCTTCCTTGAGGATAGATAACCCTTTAATAGATTTCCTTACAGGATAGGAATATACTGTCGGGGGCGGGGGTAGCCATAATTGGAACTTAAACTTAATGAATCCAGATAATTTGGTTGACATAGACATATGGTTCAATTGGGTTAAACTGGGTATTTGCGTCTGACCATCGACAGAGGCTTTTGATTTAGTGTTCCAGGTTAGTAAACTGATTTATTACACAAACATAAAATAACCACTTCATCTTTTAAATGATATTAGAATGATTCACGACCCTAGATCTTTGTGTCTTTTGTTATTTTCCTTAGTATTTTCTTTTGTCTTTTTATTTATTTATTTATTTTGTAAAACCACTTTCAATCAATCAAACAATCATTCTCTTCTCTATTTAATTAGATATCTGTAATAAATAGATTCAATAATTAATAACAACAGTAGGAATTAAGTCCTCGTGGGATCGATATTTTTATACTACTTGAACGATACGTGCGCTTGCGTTATACGTGTGTGTTTACGCCGGTCACCTCCATTGCTGGTTTGGCCTGAGGGTCGTGCAGAGGGTCGGATGATAGGTGATCCAACTTTTGCCGTAGACCTTTGTTGGTGTTTCGCATCGTAAATTTTCTTCTTCAAGGGTTTGAAGTCGTTCTTGGAGCATGGCAAGTTGTGCCATTAGAGGATTTGGTGTTTGTTCATTGTTTGAGGCCATATTTGACTGTTTCGTTGATGTTTTTACTTCTGCGAAATTCTCTCGTTAGCCCCCCGGTGGGCGCCAAATTATGGAGGCCGATTTCGGTAGTGGTCCACAATCGAGATTATCAAAGATAGGGCACGAGCGAACCTGCAAAACGAGTAGAGTGAATGAGGAGCTTACTGCCCACCGGTGTGGTGGAAGCTGTAGGCACTCCGACGCTCAAGTCAGTGTCAAGGAAGGAGTATCGTTCTAGATCGAAGAGTCAAGGTTTCAGGAATACCTTAACTTTAGTTTGAATGCCGTAAGGGCGGGGTATGCTAACAATGTATGTGTGATGGGTCGTGTCTGAAGATCTCTCCCCCTCTATTATTTCGTTTCTTTCCTTTATAGGTTCTATATTCTGCCCGTTGGAGTTGCCATCAATGTGAGTTATTCCTGATTTTCCATGCTTGATAACTGACGATCGTGTTTAAAACTCGAATCTATCGACTTCATGGTGATCTTTATTGAGTCTTGATTTCCTCTTGATTCCAGTAACTGGTGTCTATTGGCTCCCTTTGTGTTAACGGGCTTGGGCCCTTGAGGCGGTCCGGGTCGGTCCCTTGCGTGACATTTCGTTTGTGGACCCAGACTGAACTTGATGGGCCTCAGGTTTATGGTTGGTTTTGCGTGTAATGTCGTTTTTATACCCTTGGGGCCAATTTTGGCCCAAACAAAAGGGTATGAAATTCTTACCTACACATATTTGATTTGAAAGAGATATTCATGTCATATTCTTCCTTAAGCGTGTGGATTATAATCATAAAGGCACTTCAACGCTCAAATAAGTTATGTTGATCTAAGATCAAAAAAAATGAAGAGAAAAGAATGAAGCCGCAGAGAGCTTCAGTACTGTGTAGAGTAAGCAGTCAAAAATTGTCTAATTAATTGTATGTATACTTTCTATTTATAGACTTTCATACACTTTTTAGGTCATTGATTATTACACTAAGCCCTAAATCTGAACACACATTTTTTTATGGTATCCTACAACACAGATGTAATATAATTTTCATGAGAGTTGATCTCTTGACCTTTGTACCTTGACTTGACTTTATTTATTTTCCGATGGAGACCTACAATGTTAATATCTGAAAATATTTTCGGGGAAACATATCCTTTAGATGGAATGTCTATTTCTAAACCCGGCCACGATTTTAGTTCGGAATCGGAACCGGACCGGTTGGAACATGACAGTTTCGATTCCAACCGGTTCCGATTCTGGAAACGGAACCTAAATTTTTCGGTTCGGTTAGGGTGAATCCCTGAACGAACCGAAGTAGAACCGTTGGAACCGTCCGATTCCAGGAGTTCTACGGTTCCAACCGCAACCAAACTGTTTCAGTTGGAACTATAGGGCTCCCAATGGCTAGTAGCTGTTGGGCTGGGCAGAGAGCCCCCTAAATTCCAAAATAAATAAATAAATAATGTAATTTACTAATTTACCTTTTGTAATATTAATAAAACGGCTAGTTTTATGAGCAGTTTATGTATCACAAAAATATTCCAAAAATGTATAAATATGAGTCATTTTTCATTTTTTCAACATACAAATTCTCTATTCTCTCAATTTCTACAATTCTCTCATTCTCAATGCTCTCATTCTTTAAAATTCTTTAACAAAAAATGGCAAGCTCATCTGAGAATATCATGTCAAATGTGCCAACCCAAGAGAGCGGCCCTAGTATCGGTACACGGAGAAGAGAAGTTAAGTCTCGTTCTTCCGATATTTTCAAAATTCATTTTCATTTAGTCGATACTGAAAAGGCAGGTCCAAGTGCAATATGTAACTATTGTAAGGTTTCTTACAAATTTACTGGTGGATATGGCAATATGAACAAGCACTTGGAAAGACATCATGCCGCTGAAATTGGACTTGATACAACGCAAACTCAAATGGTCAGGTACGCATCATCTAGTATAGATACGATTTCTTTAGATTTATTTAAATATTCTGATGCTAAAAATAGAGAAGAATTTGCTAAATTAACTTTTATGGCACATATTTCTTTAAGTTTTGGTGAGAAAATTGCTTTTACTAATTACGTTCAGAATGCTTTAAATCATGCTGCTTGTAGAATGACTAGAAATACAACAAAACGTCAAATTTTTAAATTATACAAAGATGGTAAAATTATTTAAATGAAACATTTAAATATATTAAATGTCGTCTTTCTATTTGTTCTGATATTTGGAGTGACCATTGGCGAACACACGCATACATGGGTGTGACTTGTCATTGGATTGATGCATCATGGAACATGCAAAAATGACTTATTGCATTTAGAGTTTTTGATGAACAACATACTGCACAAAATATTTATAGAATGATAAAAGTTATTTTTGATGAATTTGGTTTATTAGGTAAAATTTTAACAATTGATTTTGATAATGCATATGCAAATACTGCATCAATTAAAGATTTAATAGAAATATGCGAACCAAATTTGGGGGGTCGATTTTTTCATGTTCATTGCATATGTCATGTCCTTAATTTATGTGTTCAAGATGGTCTGACTAGTTTAGCATCTTTCATTGATCATATTAAGATTGAACTTAATTGTATTTGGTCATATTCTCAAGTTAGGAGAGAATGTGCAAAGTTTTATAAATTAAATAGTATTAAAATGATAAAATTTTCACGAGATGTTCCAACACATTAGAATTCAACTTATTTTCTTTTATGTCAAGCTTTCCAATACAAAGATGCATTATGTAGTTTTTTTTTCATGTTTAACATATCACATTTTCTCATAGTCAATGGGATATTTATGAATTTTTTTTAGATATTTTAAAATTTTTTAATGATGCTACAAATATTTTTAGCGGAGTTTATTATCTTACAGCACATTTATTTCTTGTTGAAAGTTTGAATATTGTTGGTACCCTATATCAGCATGTTGAAAGTTCTGATCTTAATGATATTGTTTTGCTTGAAGCTATTGTTGTTATGAAACGAAAATTGTTGAATTATTTTAGAGACATTTCATTACTTTATCTTATTGCCACGGTTTTTTATCCTAAATTTAAATTAGAAGGTTTGAATAATGTCTTACAAGCTTACTATGGATATTTAGAAATAATAAATGAAATTGATATTACAAGAATAATAGGTAAAATAAAAATTGATTTAATATATTTATTTAATGATTATGTTAGTAGATATAACTTGCAATCAGTAAGACAATCTATTAGTAGCGAACCCGTAATACAATCAAGACTTAGCGTAGGTGATTGTTGGTTACTACAACGAAATAAAAAACATAGGGATAACACGACTAACAACCCATAATTAGATAATTATTTATCTACAAATTTCGAGTTTCCTACTGAAAGTTTAGTGAGTAAAAATTTTCAAAACCTTGACTGATGGAACCGACATCAAAATATATTTCCAGTATTATCAATTATTGTTAAAGAGTTACTGGCAGCACATGTTTCCACCGTTACGGTTGAGCAAGCCTTCAGTATAAGAGGCAATATATTGGAAGCGGGACAGTCTTCATTACATCTAAGCACTTTAGAAGCAACATCATGTGTGGATGATTGGACCCGAGCTGATCTGAGGCAACAAGAAGATGCCCCCGATGTCCTTGAAGACTTGTTCGACAATGCATCTGCAAGTGCATGCGCAATGAGAGCTGAAGGATCAAAAGATACTGATAATGATGATTGATGATGATTTATCAGTAAATAATTGTAAAATACAATGAGGAACTATCTTAAAATTATAATGGAACTACGTGAGCTTTGATTCATCTCACCCTTAGAGGATATGTATGGCAACTTAAGTTTTTAAAAATTTAAGTTCAAACTCTTTAATTTAATAATTTTATTTTTAATTTTTTTTAGATAAGAATTTTATTTTAATTTAATGTAATCTAAATTCAAATTCATAATTTTAAATAAATTTTTTAATCTCATATTTTTTAAAAAATCATTATTAATTTTTTTTAAAAAAAAAGTAAAAAAAAAAAGAACGGTTCGGTTCGGTTCTGGTTCCACATAAGTGTAGAATCGAAATTGAATCGGAATTATCCGATCCGATTCCGATTCCGATTTCACACTTGTGGAACCGAGAACTGGCCGATTCGGTTCTAGTTCGGAACCGAACCGAACTGGTGTGCTGGTCTATCTATTTCTCCGGAAATCGCTGGTCTTCTTATTTCTTAAGTTTGTTTTGTGTCGAAACTACTCCTTTGCCCACGTGGCACGTGTTTGGGAGGCAGGACATGAGATTGAGATACCCACATTTATATAAATTATTAATTAATCATATATTATTTGGAATACAAAATATTATTAGTACTTAAAAGGATGTGTTTTTTTATGGTAGCTTTTCTTGGGCTAGTTCTTTTTTTTTTTTCAGACTAATAACTTCAAATTTCAGATAAAATCATAAAATAGAATGACATCAATAAAATATATTTAGTGGACCTCGCTAAATGGGGATTATTATTATTATTATTTTTATTTTTATTTTTATTTTATGTAAGTGTTAATAACTTCAAGTCAAGTTAAAGATTTTTTTTTTTTGGTTTTGTTTATGGAAAGAAATATTATACAAGAAAAAACAGTATACTTATAAAAAAAAATGGATATTCTGTAATATTCTTTTATCATATTTATTAAGAATGAGTAAAATCAATTTCGGTTTCGATTTTGAGTGGAATAGGAACATATTCTAAGAAAATCAGTTTTTAACCATTAGAAATCAGAATCTATTCTATTAAATAAGATATCTTATTTATCGATTTCGGTTCGATTCTAAATCATTTTCAGATTGAAAAAGATAATTTTTTGAGGATATGTTTTCTTAGATACATTCATAGTCAATTGGTCACATACTAATTACTCCATGATATCTCCTTTTCATTTTACCCTTTAAGTTTCACTAATAAATTAATACAAGTCTCGAGTGCAAATTTGCAGTGCAAAATTAAAAGATGGGCTATTTGGACTCTAAAATTTTCTTTGGATACACATATTTTAATACATTTATTTATTATTATCCAGATTTATTATACAAATATCAATATTGAAGATGATAAAAAGATAAAGAAATCTAAGTTGTTTACCAGAATCAGATACATTATTACCACTTTCATCTAATTTTCAAAAAGCAAACCCAGATCTTCGATATTAAGTCTCAGTCTACAATATGCTTAATAATTAATATTTTTAACTTTTATTTGAAGAAGTTTTTCTAATATTTTTCAGTTATTTTACATTTTGGAGAAATATTTTCCTATATTCTGTTGTGCTATTTTTTTTTTACTAGTGAAAATATATAATTGGCATATGATTGTCTTGTTGTATTTTCCTTTACAACAATTTAAATTTTTATCCTTAATATTGGTAATGTGTAGAATGAGATTTACAAAGAAATTTTTAAAATTTGTAGATATTTTTTGTATTCTAATAAAATAGATGAACAATAAGATCAAAAGCATTCGAAATAAGGGGGCATAGAAAAATGCAGCAGCCAGCTGCCAAATCTTCCCTCTCTGGTAGTAGGAGATGAACAATAAAATTGCAGACCAATCATGAGATCTGACAATTATGGATATATTGGGACTTAGCTGTACTGCATTTCTATTTCAACTAAATCAAATTGCTTCCCTTGGAAATTGCTCCTTGTATCTGCATGAATTCATTCTGCCACTCCACTACCCTTTGCAAACCAAAATTTATTTTCTTTTTCATATAATTGTTTTTGAAAATATTATTTTTCATTCGAATCGAATACTAAATAATAAATCAGTGCTCTATTTGATATTAAACTGAATTTCGTGTTGTATTGAATTTTTTTTTTATAAATTATTACTAATAATTATTATTTAATATTATAAATGTTATTATTTAAATCCGGTGTTGAATTAAATTTCGATGGTTATTATATAATATTTTAAATTTAATTAAATTTTAACTATTAAAGCACCCGTGTCATAAAAATTACCAAAAATCACATACTGAATCCAAATTCATAAATGCTAGCTAAAACCTTAGAAAGAAAAGATGAAATAACAACTAATTCATAAACAAAGATCATCCAAAAAAGGGAAGCAAAGATTAGGGTTTTTGAGGGGGGGAAAAAACCATATAAGGGTACTAATTAAACTCAAAACCCTAAAATAAAGCACCCTAAAAACTGAAGAAGATCTTGAATTGCTAGGACTAGCTAACCTTTCTTTATTCCTCCTTTGGTTAGCAAGCTAGCTAAGTGTGCACTGGCTTAATTGCTGGCACTGGCGGCACCCCGAGATAACACGACGAACTTATTATCACATTGCTATAATTCAAGCACATTTCCCCTCCTCCGCCGCCGCCGCCGCCACCAATATCAATACCCTCATTATTATTGATACAGGACTTGGGTATTTTAGTAACAAATCCCTCAATCTTCATCTCCTCATCCTCTTCAACATTTACTTCTGCTTCCGCTTCTAATTCCTGTGCATGTTCGTGTTCGTTTTCATCGTCACAGGCATCGTCGTCGTCGACGTCGTCTAATGGAACAAGCTGCAACGTCAGATGACCGTTGGATCTATGAGCACGGAAATACTCGTGGCGCCTCACAGGCTCTTCTCTAAGAATCAACCGTCCGTCATTCGTGTAATATCTTTTCAACACGAACGCCATGTGAGAGGACAAATTCTCCGTCCGTGCCAGCAAAGATATGGGTGGTGGGAACTCCCTCGTCGTCGTCTTCTTCTTTTTCTTCCTCGACGACGACGACGACTCTCTCTTGATACGAACGTGATCATACGACGTCGCTTTTGTAACACTCATCACGTGCACGTCCTCGCAGCTGTTCATGTCGAGGCAACTCTCCATGCCAATGTAATCTCCAATGTGAGAGAAAGCCGGTGATGGCGGAGGTGACATTAAATTTGAGGCCATAATGCAAGAATTTTGATGCATTTTTTGGTCTTTTTTTGGACAGCAAAGTGTTAAAGATTTGAAACCGAGTTCAATATCATGGCTTTTTGATTGTGACTGTGAGGCATCATCCATTGGAAGCACACAAAGATCAACCAAAAACAGAAATTTAATTTAATGAGAGAATTTAAATTTTTTTTTTCTGAGGGATTCGAAAATTGAAAAGAGTGTGTTATCGAGAAGAGGGGAAAAAAATTGTAGCAACAGAGACAGCTAATATCTGTGACGTCAAGATTGGCATTGCCTGTAAATGGGAAAATTAAAATTAATTAGATAATAATCTTACTATTAAAAAAAAAAAATTAAAAATGACAAACAATTATTCTATTGATTTTCATAATCATAAGACATTTTAATCTCTCCCGTTTTGAAAATATAAATTTCAATTTATGTAATTTTAAATATTTTTTATTAACTGATCATAACTCAAAATTAAAAAAAAAAAAAATTCAATTAAAATTTATATGAAACATGAAAATGAACAATTTATTACCCTTGGTGTTTCTTTTATCATTATCCTAATAACATATCTTAGTTGTACAGCAACTTCTTAACCTAAAACAAATCCTTGTGCGGGCCTTTTTAAGGCATTTTTACAGTAGTTTTGTTATGAATTATCCACGTGTACTAAAACTTTGACTAAGATATTTTTTAAACTTTATTTTTTTTAACAAATCTAATAAACATAATCAATATTAATATAATATAATTAATAAAAAAAAAAAAAAAAAACAGAATAGAAAATGACAGAAATAGAGGCGTATACGCGTCCAAAAAACTTGGCAGCGAAAGGTGAAGCAGAAGAAGACAGACAGCTCTACCATGCTAACGTTGATGCCAATTTATTATCCTCAAACAAATTTTAATTAGTTAATTTGAATATTAAATTAAACAAAAATTTGATGGGAAATATTTGGTGAATTGAAATTGATTTCTTGAGTGAACAAGAAAATTAGCAAATGGGTATTATGCAATATCAATGCATTAAATTAAAATTCTTTAAACCCATAAACAAGAAAGAACAATAAATCAAGCCAAAACAAAACAAAAACTCACAAAAAATAAATTAAAGAAAGAATCAGTGGGATAAATAAATTTACTTACTTGAATAAAATGGACAAAGAATAAGAAGAATCATGATGATGATGATTATGATGTGAGAGTCGATTTTTTCTCAAGAAGTTGACAACTCGAAAGAGAAGAGACAGATGAGGCATTTTGGTAACGCTAGCTTTTGAGATTATTCGATTTTCCTATCACCTTATTCATTATATATGATTTTTATTTTTTATTTTTTTTAAAAAAGGTTTTATTTTTTATTTTCAATATCTAAAACTCTCGTATTAGAATTTATAGTGCCGCTATTTAGACGGGGTTTTAGGGATTAAGGTGTTCACCGAGTCATCTCTCGGTGGACTTGCTTAAAAGTTAAAACCCTAAGCAAATTTCGGTGTTCTGTAAAATAAATATTTTTGGATAAAATCTAAAATTAATTTCTTTGATTTTTGAATTAGTATATTAAATCTCTTAGTAGCGTTAATTTGGGTATTGATAATATTAATTTAAGATAATGTTATATAGTTAAGATACTTTAAGATAATGCTACGGTTACCACATGATTACATGATAAGTATCATTGCTTGATTATGCTGGAAACAGCTAGCAATGCAATTAGGAGCTATTCAAAAATAAATGGACGTAAATAGGTGATAAAAATCTCTCTCTCTCTGTATATATATATAGACAATCAATGATTAAGATTAAGAAAGATAATTTATCCAAATGCTATCTTTATGTGGTTTAATTGGCGTCTCAGATCATTTCATTATAATCTAATGGCAAATAAAGAATCATTTCATTATAGAATTTCTATAAATTTGGTAATTATAGTTTACCAAGCAAATCAAATAATAAATTCATTTTCATTATAAAATCCCTATAAAAATATCAATTGTAGATTACCAAATAAATTAAATAACAGAATTCTAAAATCTCTCTGAAAATGGTAATTGTGAATCATGAGATAAATTTTTGACATTGTGCCGTATGCACAGTCAATATCTAGTTATATTATAAAACACAATAATGTGGGTGAAATAGAAGGCAACTAATGGTTAGGATTAACAGAGATAATGTATCCAAATACTTATGTTTATGTGGAATCTATTGACAGATATACAATCCTTTCATTATAAAATTTCTCTCAAAATGGCAATTATAAGTTACCAAACAAATCAAAAAATAAAATCATTTTATTATAAAATCTCTCTCAAAATTACCAAACAAATAAAAAAAATATAATCCTTTCATTATAAAATTTCTCTAAAAAAGATAATGATAAATTCTGTAATATCGTACCGTATACACGAACAATATCTAATATATATATATATCGAATCGAATCCCTTAAAAATTAAAACTATTAAGAACCGATCAAGATCACTTGATTGTTCGGCTGCGATAAACGCCGTTGGATTTTAATATTCCTAAAAAGGGAATGAACAAAAAAAAAAAAAAAAAAACAAAAGAACGGAGCTTGGAGTTCTACACACGACATAATACCTGTATTTATTTATTTATTTAATATATTTTGTGAGCATATAGAGTTTTAGGGTATTTTAGTATTTACAGAATTGACGAGGAATGTTTAGACACTAGCAATTGGGTCTGTCTTAAGGCCCAAAAGAAGAGTTATGAAGTAGCCCAACATGAGACTATTGAAGTATAGTAAGCATTTATGTTGTATTAAATATTATTGCGGCATATTTTTTCCTTCTCTTACTCTATCTAAGTTCTTGAGAGAGAAAGTAGAAGTAGATTGGGGTCTTTATGGCCATAGATATAAGTTCCTATAACTGAAGAAGTTAGTCTCTAAAGTAAAAAGTTAGGTGGGTATTCAACAGCCAAGAGGGAGCATCATTGAAATGGATACTGGGGAGTTAGTGAAGTTATGTGGGTTTTTGAACATTTAAGGAGAGGAAAATGATACAATTATTTTAAAAGAGGGGCTGATGGTAAAAGGGAAAGAATTGCTAGGTCACTCATTAGTGGGGAAGGTGATTTGAACAAAGGGGATCAATAGTACTTTTAAAATGGGGATACAACAGATTTGGAAAACGATACATGATGTCGGTGTAGAGAGCCTGGGAAATAATATATTTATCTTCCATTTCAGAAGCTGGGTATTTTTATAACTCTCTCTTAGTTCTTGTCAAAGTAGCTGGTATAAGTGAGGTGTCCAAGCAGAGGTTCACACACACTTCTTTCTAGATCAAGATCCATAATATCCCGGCCATGTGTATGCATCAGGAAGCAGTTATCAGGTTAGAAAACATAGTAGGTAAAGTAAAGAAAGTGGATGTTAATAACATAGGAGGATGTATTGGAAAGTTTGCAAGACTTTGGGTCTCAGTGAATATTAAACAACTCTTGAAGAAATGATTATTAGTCAAGACTGGCATGAATGATTCGGGAATGGGATTTGGAGTGAGCTAACGAGGGCACAGTCACATACACCAGAAGAAATTTAACTAGCAACAAGAATGCAAAGCAGGCTCATAAGTGTAACACCCCGCCAGAGGCAGGTTGCTACCGACAGAAGACAAGAATGACCAATCTCCATAAACCTCAATTTACGAAAACCGACATGATGTATCCTAAAAATGGACAACCTTGATCACAGTCCAGCATCAAAGTGAAACATGAAATAAACATCACATATCAAAAGGACCTCAGGTCCACACAAAACACATCAAATCATATCCTAAGGGCTCCGTGCCCACATCATCTATCAACACTTAAGGACTCTGCCCACCACATCATAAGAAATCAAAACATTTACTCAATATTACAAACAACATGCTCAACACGACAAATAAAATATTAACCAAATATTTTAACTTTTTAAACTTCTAAACTTCTTCCAGGATACTTGCGAGGGTGATTGCCGCTTGGGTGATCCGCATCTCGAGCATGACTTCCAAAGCTGAAGTGGTTGACCCACCTGGAAGCCAACCTGCAAAACTAACAAACTGGTTTGGTGTGAGTTTTAAAAACTCAGTAAGTAACCATACTAATATTACAGCAAACAAGTCAAACATATCAACAGAATAACCAAATTATTAAATTGTTATAAGTTTGAAATTATTAACTTATTATTATCCTTTATTTTTAACCCATGTCAACTTTTCATAGTAATATGTCTACATGTGTGTCAATCTCATAGCTAAAGTTCAAAGCATACAAAACAAAGCTCAAATATCATAGAGTATATCGTTAACATCAATCTCACTTCATTCATGTGAAACATGAACTCATATATCAACCTTTATGAAAAATATTCATATTTGAAATATCATCAAAATGAAAAATCCAATAAACTTCCTTCTATTTGATTACAAATTTTCTTCTATACCAAAACAAACTTTCTTTCACTTACTTTAATCACGATAACCTTACGATAGCTTTACATTCAAGATTCATATACATTTACACATACCGTGACACATCTCTCTTATATACATGTAAAAACAATTCCCAAGTTTAAACATATACATACACACCAATACAACTTAACAAACATACTTTATAACATCTAATACTTACTTTAGCTTTCAAATTCATTCATTCATTCATTTCACATAAACATACACTATTCCATACATATCACGAGTTATGTCATACATATACATACAGTCAGACATATTTACAAACATCATGCAACCAACCACGAAACACACATAACAATCAGTACATCCAAGATCACATCATCCAACAATACAAACATATGGCTGGCTTACACACACAATGCTCGTACAAGACTCATTACCTATTTTAGAATAGGTATGTGATGAATTTTGTCCGAACAGATTCCTAACCACCTCGACTACTACACCACGAGAACATCAACCAATTAAACATACAAACATACATACATATCACAGCACATCAAACTTATCGTACGACTTCTCATACACAAGCACATCCATAACAACATTCCAAAGCATGATTCAAAGACTCATATACAAACATATGAATATACATCTTGTTACAAAATTCAAATGTCATACCTTTAATAGTCCTCATAGTTTTTCTTTTTACCAATCAAATATATTCATTCAGAATCTCTATCTAGGAACATTTGATATATTATATTTACCAAATGGACATATCCAACCTATACATATTTTAACATCATATGTCAAAAACTTGATCGGTGGTAAACACACACGTAACACAAGCGCACATATCGCTCAAGTAGTATAAAATGTATCGATCCCACGAGGACTTAATACCTATGCTATTAATTTATGAAGCTAAATGTCTACGAGTATCTAATTGATTTGATTGTTGTTTGATTGGTGATGTTTACTAAAGACAAGTAATTAAAACAATGCGAAAGTAAATTAAAGGAAAAATCAATATTATAAAGCTATCTAGGGTTGTGAATCATTCCAATATATTTTAAAGATGAAGTGATTATCTCATGTTCGTGCAATATATCGGATTATTAACCTAGAACACTGATCGACGTGATCACAAACGTATAACGCAAGCGTACGTATCGCTCAAGTAGTATAAAAATATCGATCCCACGATGACTTAATTTCTATTGTTGTTATTAATTATTGATGTTAAATATTTACATGTATCTAATTAAAGGGAGAAAAGAATGATTGCTTTTGGTTGGTTGAATGTGGATTTGCGAATTAAATAAATATCTAAAAACACAAAAGAAAATACTAAGGAAAATAAACAAAAGACACAAACATCTAGGGTTATAACTCCCACATATTATTTCTAATGATGAATGATCTTCTTATACATGTGAAATAAATTAGTCTGTTAACCTGGAACACGAAGATATGTAAACGCCTGTGTCAATAGTCAGATGCAAACACCCAATAACCAAATTAATCATATGTATATGTTAACTAAGTTACCTGAATTCATTAAGTTCAAGTTCCAATTATGGCTACCCACGCCCGACAGGTATATGTCTATCCTGTAAGGAAATATATTAAGAGTTATCTATCCTTAAGAGAGATCGTGAGCTATTAAATCTAAGGCTGAAACTTAAAATCTCATTTTCAAGTTCATTTTAAGTTTACCACATCAATCTTATTGGTGATCAGGCAACAAGAAGCATTAAGCTTAAGATCCAATAAACAACTAAAGTATTCCCATAATATAATTAAATCAATTATTAAGCAGGTTAATATGTGTTTCATCACTTTCCCAAAATAAAATGTCGGGGTTAGAGGATCCAATTTAAAATTTCAAACTAGAATCTACTTATTATAATATTTAAATTACTATTAGTTCTGCTTTCTCAGGAATTAATTATGCCAAACATATAAAAACCAGCCATGTATGCGGTAGTCTAATTTTAGTCCAATTCACCAGCCATATAGGCGGTTAATCCATCTGTGCATAAAGACCGGCCATATAGGCGGTTAAAGTTGGTGTTTAGGTAAAGTGGGTAAAGTAATTTATATTTAACCGACCATATAATGGTGGTAACATTAGTTTTCCATTAATTAGTCCGGTTATATTATATCGTATATTATAATGATGGAGTGGTGGAGTTGGTGCTTGGAGTGCCTATCCGATTTGTACATTTTATTATTTATTAATAAAATAACTATATTTTTCATTTCATACCCTATTAATGGTATTGTTATTACGCATATTAAATTGATGTATCGATATGCTAAGAATGACATCGACCTTAGAATAGTTTTGACACTAGGTGTAAACTATTCTTAAAATAAATATTCATAGTCGTTGGTTTTGGAATACGGTCGAATTCCTATAACCTATAAGACTAGCACATGTCGTATACTGGAATTGGAGTTCCGATGGTTTAACGCGATGTACCATGAGTATTGGAAACTCGTATAGACATGTGGGTATTCGTCGGAGCGAATACTGAATGACTCACATGTGATTCCTAATAGTTGGAAGTACACACCACCGTCAATAGGAATCTCCTCGAGTCGAGTAGCATATGTAATCATTTGACTATAGGATAGCATTGATTTTGTGTGAGATCCTCCACACTTAGATGCCATGTATGTCAGAAACCTTTCATGGTCTGGCCTCTAGATGTTCGTTGGGTGTGGACCGATGCACACAGTAATCAAGTGCGAAGCAAGATAGGATCTGTCGGCCCGTATGAGTACCCTAAGGGGTTTAGGTATCCATGTTAGTAAAGTCACGATTCTTAAATCTTTGGCCAAAGTCGATCACCTAGGGTGGATCGCATCATTTATGAAGAATCGTGGACATGTCGACATGAGATGTGCGCCTCGGAAACTTGACGGTATATTCTATGTTTCCTAAGCACAACTCGGATAGCCTACGACGGAGGGATTGTTAAACATATGTGATAACCTCGATTTGTATAGTTCAGAAATGTCGTTTGTGTTCTTCGCGAATTCAGAGGTGGCCGAATTGCGTACATATTAGCTAGGCTTATATGACGAACGTGTCTGAACTTAGAGAGTCCAAATATGAAGTGTACTCGTTGAGCACTTGGGTAGCCGATTAATTTTGATAAAATATAATATTCGATATTATAATTATCAACCAAGATAATCAAGTGTTATTAGATAACATTGATTATTTACTTTGACCTATTTGGATTAATTGGATTAATTCAAAATTACACAAAGGGCTTAATTGTAAATTCATAAATATTTCTACCATTTGAGGATATTTTGGTAATTCCAAATTTGTATTAATTGGTGTAAATCTATATGTCTTGATTTAATTGGATTAAATCAAAGTGGTAGACATTGAACTAATCCATTAAGTAAATATTGTCTTGATTTAATTTATTTAAATCAAAGTGGTAAATAATGGGATTAGTCACACCTAATTATGAATATTTGGATGAATTTAATTAAGCATACCTAATATTTGATAAGACATTTATTGATTAAAAATTGCCTAAGTTTTGCTATAAATAGCAAGCTTTAGGAATGTTTTAATTAGCAAGTTCAATTACAAGTATAAGCAAATTATTGAGAGATTAGCCTAAATTAGAGAAGTGTTTAGAGAAGCTTGTGAGGTCTCTAAAACATTTCATCTAGGAGAAATCAAGATTGGATCTTGAAGTGAAGCTTGGAAGCATTGGAAACAATATTGGATCTTGAAGTCAAGCTTGCACACCTTGGAGATTCTCCAACAATTTCAACAAGGAGAAGTAGATTGGATCTTGCATCTAGCTTACAAGGTAATGTTTGATCTTCTCCAAAGCTATGTTTATTTGTGTATTAGATGCATGATCACATAGCTTAATGTTGAATAAGGCTAATTAATTATGTTAGGATACTTTAGAAGTATAAACACAACATGCTTGTAATTAGGTCAAAAATATTCATGTTGGACATGGAATAATTAATTAGAGTTTGGAACTCTAGATTAATGCTTAGAGCTATGGCTACCATTCTAGATTCACTTGACCACCTTTAGGTGGACTAGAATTGTTCACGGGACATTTCGTATTGGATTCTAAAATGGTTTGTGTTGTATTCAAAATTTACGCAAATGCGTATTTAGAATAAATTTATGTTTTTGGAAAAATATTTAATATTTTGAAAAACTAGATTTTTATTCTATAACATGTGTTTATGTTGGTTTTGAAATTAAAAATTAATTTTGAGTGTTTTTGAAGTGTTAGGATAGACCGGATATTATTAGGGTAATAGACCCTAATGTTGCAGCTCTCTGGAATGAGAGCTGCAACTTAAAACATTCAAATAAAATAAAAAAAAAAAAAAGATAGAGAGCTGCGCGCTACAGTGCCGCGCGCACTGTAGCGCGCACTGTAAACGCGCGCAGTGCGCGCTCACTGTAGCACGCACTGTAGCGCTGTACCTCTTGCACACTGATTTTGTTTTGCTTCGTTTGGGAGCTTCCGGACTCCGTTTCAGTCCCGGTTTTTACCTATACACTCATAATGGAATGTAGTTTTTCATTAAATAATTTTAAAATTACATCCATACTTGATATCCATGGGTTAGACCCATTTCCGCTGCTCGGGGCACCGATCCGACCCTAAAGGTTCCACAACTGCCCTAACAAAATGGTATCAGGAGCAAAGGCTTAACCACACAACACATATTTTGAATCAATGCCATAGTAATTTTAATTTAATGATGCATAAATCATATTGGACATGTGGCATGTGTTAAATTAAAATTTTGACCTAATAAAATTAATGACTTGATTGTCATAAATCTCTCGTGATTAGGTGATTACTTTTAAGTAATAGTATTAATAATGTTGGAGCATTATTGGATGGCCCGTCTTGTCAATACGGAAATGAATTGGTTCTTACTACTTATATCCAATATCGTCATTAGTGTGAGGATATAAGTGCTCGGAACTTAGGTCGCTCCGGTAAAACATTAGATGTAGCGTGATGGGTTAACGTAGTCACCCAATATCGTCATTAGTGTGAGGGTGTACATACAAAGCTCATTAGTGCATATTGACAAGTATACACCTAGAACACATCTTAATCCAATATCGTCATTAGTGTGAGGATAAGAAACAGTTCAGGACCAAAATAGGAGTCACATAATGTGATTGACCTTGGAGGTCTACCTAATGAGTTTATAAAAGCCAATATCGTCATAAGTGTGAGGCTGGAGTAAATGTCATAGGATCCACTTCCCGCTATGAAATTTTGATAGTTAAATTTCTATTTTTCTGAGATTACGGAATTACGTAAAGTAGTGGGAGGGCACTAATAGATTTAAAATTCCATAATATATTAGTGTTATTATTTTGAAATGAAAAATTGTTCTGCTACTACTAAAAATGTTGTCTTGTAGATGGCTGCTGCTAATCCATTGATGAAACTTTTGGATTCCAATAAGCTAAAAGGAGGAGCTGAAAACTATTTTGAATGGCAAATGAACATGCGCCTTGTCTTGGAGTATGAAAAATTGACTTATGTCACGATCAATCCACTACCTGTTGATATTGATCCTGACTCCACTCCAGAAGAACGAGAAACTTTTGATAGATGGAAGGATGATAACCTGAAAGTGAAATCCTACATCTTAGGATCGATGGTTCCGGATTTGCTGAGACAGTACATTGAAGTACCAGATGCTTGGAGTATCATGCGAACACTCAAGGAGTTGTTTGAAGCAAATCAAGAGATGGAACTTTATCGGCGGTCTAAGGAATTATTCCGTGCTGAACTCAAGGAGGGAAGAGATGTCAGCACTCATGTCTTGAACATGATAGACCAAATTCGATATCTAGAACGACAAGGTATTTTGTTTGATGAACGGCTGGGCCGTAATTTGATTCTGTCTTCTTTGCCTGGTTCTTATGCTGGCTTTGTCTTAAATTTCCATATGCATTCGATGCAAGCCACATACGAAGAACTTCATAACATGTTACGCACGGCGGAGCAAGATCTGAAGAAAGGCAACCCTACATTGTATCTCCACGGTGGAGCTGGCTCTTCAAAGACTTCTGGGAAGTCAAAGAAAATAAAGATGGGGAAGAAGAAGATATCAAAGAAAAACTCCAAGAAACGCAAAAGTGGAAAACCGAAAATAGCTCGTGATCAATGTTTACAATGCAAGAAGTTTGGACATTGGAAGAAGGATTGTCCAGAACTAAAAGGAAAGACAGGACCCTCAGGTACGCTTTGTATTTTTCCAATTATTAACATCTCATTAGCCTTAGATGCAAATAATGGATGGGTGTTAGACACTGGCAGTCCTACTCATATCTGCAATTCCCTGCAGGAAATGAGGGTTAGAAGAAGGCTGAATAAAGGGGAGATCCAGCTTAAAGTTGGCAATGGCGATACATTGGATGTTAAAGCCATAGGAACAATTATTTTAAATCTCCCTAATGGTTGTAAGTTAAATTTACGAGACTGTTATTATGTACCCTCACTTATCAGACAAATAATATCCCTGCCAATATTAGATAAAGAGGGTTATAAAATAAACATTAAGGATGAAACTTTATGTTTGTATGATAAAGAAAATTTATTGAAATGTGAATGTTCTTTATCAAACGGTCACTATGTTTTGGAAACATGTAGAGATGTCTTTAATATAGAGAAAAATACAAGTAGGAAGTCTGAACTAAATAATACTGAATTATGGCATATGAGATTGGGCCACATAGGTGTTAGACGTCTATCCAAATTAATAAAGGATGGTTTGATTGAAAATCTTACCTTAGATCCTTATCCAATTTGTGAGTCATGCATCCAAGGAAAGATGACAAAGGCCCCATTTCAAGGTGTTGGACACCGTGCTGGAGATTTACTGGAGCTAATACACAGCGATGTGTGTGGTCCATTAAATCATGCCGCCCATGATGGTTCAACTTACTTTGTGACTTTCACAGATGACAAGTCTAGATATGGATATGTCTATCTAATGAAACATAAGTCGGAAACATTTGACAAGTTCAAAATATTCCGAAACGAAGTAGAAAAACAAACGAGTAAATTCATCAAATGCCTTAGATCAGATCGAGGAGGTGAATACATGAGTGAAGAATTCAGAAATTATTTAAGGGAGAATGGAATTCTTGCCCAATATAGTCCACCAGGAACACCTCAACACAATGGAGTGTCTGAGCGTAGAAATCGTACTTTATTGGATATTGTGCGATCCATGATGAGCTATACAAATCTTCCTTATTTCCTTTGGGGTTACGCTTTACAAACTGCTGCCTACATACTTAATAGAGTTCCATCGAAAGCTGTTTCTACGACCCCCTATCAGATATGGTTCGGTAGAAATCCAAGTCTTAAGCATTTAAAGATTTGGGGTTGTCCTGCATACGTTAGAATTACGCATCGGGATAAACTAGCACCCAGAGGGTATAAATGTAGGTTCGTTGGATATCCTGATAATTCTATGGGATATCAATTCTACGATTCTGAGCAACGGAATGTATTTATTGTTCGCTTTGCAACTTTTCTTGAAAAACAATTTTTGAGAGAAAGTGAGAATTGTAGAGAGATTAAACTTGATGAGTTTGATCCCAACATTAAGGAACCTGATATGGAACCAGAGATCCAACTAGGTGAAGGATCTACAACACAGGTTTTACGTAAGTCGAATAGAATATCAAGGCCTCCTGAGAGACTATTTTTAACAACTGATGTGAGCATTGATGTTCTCCTCTTGGAGGAAACAGATCCGACTATGTATAAGGAAGCGATATTGGATATCGATTCGGGAAAATGGCAGGAAGCCATGAAATCCGAAATGGATTCAATGCATGCCAATCAAGTCTGGGACTTAGTTGAACTTCCTGAAGGAGTTAAACCTATTGGCTGTAAATGGGTTTACAAAAGGAAGCGAGGGCCCGATGGAAAGGTGGAAACCT
This sequence comes from Zanthoxylum bungeanum, assembly GCA_019454045.1. Lineage (NCBI taxonomy): Eukaryota > Viridiplantae > Streptophyta > Magnoliopsida > Sapindales > Rutaceae > Zanthoxylum > Zanthoxylum bungeanum. The sequence goes on along the minus strand of SKCR01037958.1, from coordinate 39,815 downwards.
TTAAAGCCCGACTGGTAGCGAAAGGTTATACTCAACGTCCTGGGATTGACTATGAGGAAACTTTTTCACCAGTAGCCATGTTAAAATCCATTAGGATTCTTTTAGCCATTGCTGCATATCACGACTATGAGATATGGCAGATGGATGTGAAAACAGCTTTCCTAAATGGATTTCTTGAAGAGGATATCTATATGGAACAACCAGAGGGTTTCATATCCAGCGAGACTTCAAACTTGGTTTGTAAGCTCCAAAAGTCTATTTATGGACTTAAACAGGCATCCCGAAGTTGGAATCGTCGTTTTGATGAGATAATTAGATTATCTGGATTCATAAAAAATGATGAAGAACCATGTGTTTATAAGAAAGTTAGTGGGAGCATGATAGTTTTCCTAGTCTTGTATGTAGATGACATCCTTATCATAGGAAATGATATAGGGATGATGCAAAGTGTGAAAGCCTACCTTTGCAAGAACTTCTCCATGAAAGATATGGGTGAAGCTTCCTATATACTAGGTATAAGGCTCTATCGAGATAGAATCAGGAAGCTTATAGGGTTGTCACAGTCAACGTACATAGACAAGATGTTAGAAAGGTACAGTTTTACCAACTGTAAGACAGCAAATGTACCTTTCCGATATGGTATACATCTTTCGAAGAAAATGGCACCTCAGACAGAGAGGAAGAGAGAGTTAGGATGTCTAACTTGCCATATGCTTCTTGTATTGGAAGCATAATGTATGCTATGTTATGTACTAGACCTGACATCAGTTTCGGCGTCAGTGTGACCAGCCGATATCAATCTGATCCAGGTAATGATCATTGGACAGCCGTGAAACATATCCTAAAATATCTAAAAGGCACCAAGGATAAGTTTCTAATATATGGAGAAGATGAGCTACAAATTAAGGGTTATACAGACTCCGACTTCCAAGGAGATCCAGATGATAGAAAATCTACATCAGGATACATATTTACCCTTAACGGTGGTGCTATTAGTTGGCGTTGTTCAAAGCAAGGCTCAACAGCTGATTCAACCACTGAGGCGGAATTTATAGCGGCTTCAGAAGCTGCTAAAGAAGCTGTTTGGATTAGAAATTTTATCACAGAACTTGGCATTGTGCCTAGTATTACAGATTCAATCCCATTATACTGTGATAATAACGGAGCCATCGCGCAGGCTAAGGAGCCAAGGGCGCATTCCAAGTCTAAACATGTGGAAAGAAAATACCGCGTAATTAGAGAGATAATCGAACGAAAAGACATAATGGTCTTAAAGATTCAAGGACAAGACAACATAGCAGACCCACTTACAAAGGCCTTACCTCCTAAGTTATTCGATAAACATGTAGAGGAGATGGGACTACGGTACCATCCAGATTGGCACTAAGCAAGTGGGAGTTTGATGGAGTTGGTGCTTGGAGTGCCTATCCGATTTGTACATTTTATTATTTATTAATAAAATAACTATATTTTTCATTTCATACCCTATTAATGGTATTGTTATTACGCATATTAAATTGATGTATCGATATGCTAAGAATGACATCGACCTTAGAATAGTTTTGACACTAGGTGTAAACTATTCTTAAAATAAATATTCATAGTCGTTGGTTTTGGAATACGGTCGAATTCCTATAACTATAGATAAGACTAGCACATGTCGTATACTGGAATTGGAGTTCCGATGGTTTAACGCGATGTACCATGAGTATTGGAAACTCGTATAGACATGTGGGTATTCGTCGGAGCGAATACTGAATGACTCACATGTGATTCCTAATAGTTGGAAGTACACACCACCGTCAATAGGAATCTCCTCGAGTCGAGTAGCATATGTAATCATTTGACTATAGGATAGCATTGATTTTGTGTGAGATCCTCCACACTTAGATGCCATGTATGTCAGAAACCTTTCATGGTCTGGCCTCTAGATGTTCGTTGGGTGTGGACCGATGCACACAGTAATCAAGTGCGAAGCAAGATAGGATCTGTCGGCCCGTATGAGTACCCTAAGGGGTTTAGGTATCCATGTTAGTAAAGTCACGATTCTTAAATCTTTGGCCAAAGTCGATCACCTAGGGTGGATCGCATCATTTATGAAGAATCGTGGACATGTCGACATGAGATGTGCGCCTCGGAAACTTGACGGTATATTCTATGTTTCCTAAGCACAACTCGGATAGCCTACGACGGAGGGATTGTTAAACATATGTGATAACCTCGATTTGTATAGTTCAGAAATGTCGTTTGTGTTCTTCGCGAATTCAGAGGTGGCCGAATTGCGTACATATTAGCTAGGCTTATATGACGAACGTGTCTGAACTTAGAGAGTCCAAATATGAAGTGTACTCGTTGAGCACTTGGGTAGCCGATTATTTTTGATAAAATATAATATTCGATATTATAATATCAACCAAGATAATCAAGTGTTATTAGATAACATTGATTATTTACTTTGACCTATTTGGATTAATTGGATTAATTCAAAATTACACAAAGGGCTTAATTGTAAATTCATAAATATTTCTACCATTTGAGGATATTTTGGTAATTCCAAATTTGTATTAATTGGTGTAAATCTATATGTCTTGATTTAATTGGATTAAATCAAAGTGGTAGACATTGAACTAATCCATTAAGTAAATATTGTCTTGATTTAATTTATTTAAATCAAAGTGGTAAATAATGGGATTAGTCACACCTAATTATGAATATTTGGATGAATTTAATTAAGCATACCTAATATTTGATAAGACATTTATTGATTAAAAATTGCCTAAGTTTTGCTATAAATAGCAAGCTTTAGGAATGTTTTAATTAGCAAGTTCAATTACAAGTATAAGCAAATTATTGAGAGATTAGCCTAAATTAGAGAAGTGTTTAGAGAAGCTTGTGAGGTCTCTAAAACATTTCATCTAGGAGAAATCAAGATTGGATCTTGAAGTGAAGCTTGGAAGCATTGGAAACAATATTGGATCTTGAAGTCAAGCTTGCACACCTTGGAGATTCTCCAACAATTTCAACAAGGAGAAGTAGATTGGATCTTGCATCTAGCTTACAAGGTAATGTTTGATCTTCTCCAAAGCTATGTTTATTTGTGTATTAGATGCATGATCACATAGCTTAATGTTGAATAAGGCTAATTAATTATGTTAGGATACTTTAGAAGTATAAACACAACATGCTTGTAATTAGGTCAAAAATATTCATGTTGGACATGGAATAATTAATTAGAGTTTGGAACTCTAGATTAATGCTTAGAGCTATGGCTACCATTCTAGATTCACTTGACCACCTTTAGGTGGACTAGAATTGTTCACGGGACATTTCGTATTTGGATTCTAAAATGGTTTGTGTATTGTATTCAAAATTTACGCAAATGCGTATTTAGAATAAATTTATGTTTTTGGAAAAATATTTAATATTTTGAAAAACTAGATTTTTATTCTATAACATGTGTTTATGTTGGTTTTGAAATTAAAAAAAATTTTTGAGTGTTTTTGAAGTGTTTAGGATAGACCGGAATTATTAGGGTAATAGACCCTAATGTTGCAGCTCTCTGGAATGAGAGCTGCAACTTAAAACATTCAAATAAAATAAAAAAAAAAAAAGGATAGAGAGCTGCGCGCTACAGTGCCGCGCGCACTGTAGCGCGCACTGTAACGCGCGCAGTGCGCGCTCACTGTAGCACGCACTGTAGCGCTGTACCTCTTGCACACTGATTTTGTTTTGCTTCGTTTGGGAGCTTACGGACTCCGTTTCAGTCCCGGTTTTTACCTATACACTCATAATGGAATGTAGTTTTTCATTAAATAATTTTAAAATTACATCCATACTTGATATCCATGGGTTAGACCCATTTCCGCTGCTCGGGGCACCGATCCGACCCTAAAGGTTCCACAACTGCCCTAACAATAATTAATGAGAATGACCTAGTTAATCCTATTAAATGTTTCCACCATTTCCCTAGCGAAAAATTTAACTACAAACATTAAAAGAAATAAAAATACTAAACTGTTTATTACTAAACATAAAAATACATAATTCAAATATGTGAAATAATACAAACAAGATTGCATCCCAAAAATTCCTTATTAGAAACCTAAGGGAAAGCATGTAAATCAAAAAAGGAAAAATCGAACTGAATTATAGGGAACTATTCCCCTCGTCGCATCGCGAAGCGCAAGGGCCTGCGCGTCGTGATGCCTGATGTGGTAACGCAGCAGACACGGTTTGCACAGCTGTTTGATGATGTGGCACGCGTAATCTATCGGCCCAATAGAATGCTGACACGTGGCATGCGATTTATTCGGCCCAATGAAATGTTGACACGTGGCGAAAAGTGATTCACGGATGGTGATGTGGTTGACACGTGGAAGGTTGACTCGGCATGCGGCTGATGTGGCTGACACGTGTCGGACACGTGGACACGTGGCTGACACGTGGCACACGGTTGATACGGTTCAATCGAATGATGACACGTGGCACACGTAGTGTCGGTAGCATATGATGGTGACACATGTCCGGCGCATATTAGCAGATTTGCTATGATGTTGACATGTGGTAGGCGCATGTTAGCAAGTGCGCAAGATAGTAGACTTCTCTTATTTTGACACGTGTCCGACCCAATTTAGCAGTATCTGGCGCATGTTAGCGGTCACGACGCCAAAAATAACTATATTGCTTTTTGTCCTTTTTTCACTATTTTGACTCTGATTTGATTACATTGCTTCCCAAAATTTTTTTTATCTGTAAAACAACACCAAAATACATCAAAACGTCCAATAAACCCAAGAAAACTAAATAAAATATTAGGTCAAATGAGCGGTTAAAATTGATGTGATTATTTTCCGCTCTTCACGCCCCCAAACCTAACATTGCTAGTCCTCGAGCAAAACAACAAAATAAAAACAATATATAATTAAATTAAAACTAAGCCACTTTCGTAGGGTTCACAGTTGTATTAGCGTATGCAACAAGCCTTTAAACCCCTAAATGTCCCTAGTGGATGAGTTGTAGTCTCGTGAGGGCTTACATCGACGATACCTACAAATGTCAAACTAATGCACACAAAAGCAAAACTAATGCACACAAAAGCAAAACTAAAACACACAAAAGCAAAAAGACGAGAAAAGAAAAGAAAATAAACAAAATAATAGCTATATAAACAACGTCATCAGAGAATGTCTAGCATTAAAGTTAGAGGAACCTTCAAAATACATACTTCAACTAAAATCCTTTCCTTTGAAAAAAATATCTAAATCAGACTCTAAGTCTGTGTGTGAATAATTCTGCAAACAGCTTCGACTCTAAGTTATCAACTAGGTGATTTCGTCTCAATTCTCAATAGCTAATGGGTCAAACCAACCTGAATATCTAAGATTGTTCTGTCTACTACAATCTGCGCAAGTGAGGTATATGAATTTTGTTTCTTATTATTTATTTATATACAATATCTTCAATCCATGTAGCGAGCTTTGGGTCAGTGACTCCTAAACCAGTTGGGTTTAGGGCACTAGGTGTTAAGATACTCCTGCAGACTTAATTACTAGAATCTCAGATGTTTTATTAAATAAACTAACTCAAGTTTTCCATTTGACGTGAACAATCTCTGCTTACTGAGGCAAGACGCCCGATTACTAAGTACTAGCTTGGTTAGTTTAATAATTTTCTTTTGAAATAAAACATACAAACATGCAAAACAAACACACAACATGCAGAGTATAAAAACATGCAGGAAAGAAAAAAAAATTGACGGAGAAAACATTAAACATAAACAACCCACACCACCAAACCTAAACCTAGCATTGTCTCTAACAAAGCAAAATAAAGATAAAGGAAAAATGTTACCGTGAGTTTTCAGTCCTCAGCTTCCTCATCGTCGCTACCGTCCTCTGGCAAATCAAGAAATTTTGGAATCTGATCATCCCTCATGTTGAGATGGCGAGCCATTTGTTAAAGCAGTTGCCTCGTGACCAAGCTATCTTGAATGATGAAGTCATTACGAGATATCAATCGTGCTACGCGTTGTGTCAGAGATCATGATCGTTATGGTCTTTGCGCTGATTGAGGTTGATGTGGTGGTACAAGTGTTGATGAGGATGACCGGACATGAGCATGCCTCTCTGCTCGGAGTTGCTGGATAATACGAGTAGTTAATACAGTGGTAGGTTGCATCATCTCTTCCCCTTGGGTCCATGGGTACCCTGGCCCACGTGCATAAGGATGCAATTAAGCTGCAGTATAGCAGGCCAGTTTGTGTTGAACGTGCAGCCTAAATTATGTTGGCTGATATCAGCCCACCAATATCTATGATATATCCCTCTAGCAGACAATATAACAGGATCATTCGTTCCTTAGTGACATTTGTAATATGGGTCCCTGGCAGCAGTGTTCGGGTAAGGAAATGAAACCAAACCTTGGCATCAGGCTTAAGTTACCTATAACTCATCTTTAAGTATTCCCCGCTGCTACTCATTTCCCATGCAGTATTGGGGATGCAAAGTGTCTCAGTGAGATGAGTCATGTCTAAATTATCCATAGCTTCCGAATATTCATCCGTCTCTATATCGGACAAACCATAAAACCTATTAAAAGTGGTACTATCGAACGTCACCTATTGACCTCTTACCAACACCTGATACGCATGATGCTCATAAGCAATGGCATAAAACTCACGTACTACTGGTACACATGCAGGGTGAGGCTACTGCCAAAGTTTATGCCAGTACCTGGTGGCGATAACTCTGTCAATCTCAGGGAATTTTCCGGGGTTAATCTCAAAACCCCTCTCCATTATCGGGACTTTTTGTCCCATCCCCTTCTCATATCGCCGCTCTGTTGGACAATTATGACCCATAGCATCATTATTTGTACAGATCATGGTGTTGTTGTACAAATTAACTATGTGACAAAAGGAAACTGCTCTTTTATCATTTGTAATTAGATTACCAAGATATATAAATGATAAAAGGTCTTTATGATTAGTTCCGGATTGAGATGATATGAGACAATATCAATCCACGAAGGTTTAATCATTAAGTATCCATAGTCGTAGTATTATCGAGATTGGACATCGATAATGCAGAATAGACTAGTATTACACTTGTGCGCGTTGTAGGAGCATACCGACATAGTTCTCATATATTTGGGTATATGATACTCATGCAAGTGTAATAGGAGGTTGTGTTTACCGATGGTACGGAAACAACTTCTCTATGGATAGACCCCTCAGAATTCCATTGGTAGTATGACTATGTGTCTATGGAAGTCCGAATCAGGGTAGGTGTATTTGGTCTTAACTTGAGACTTGCACCGCTAATACTTGCGACAATCAATATACTTTGGTTTTGGTCGTCCAGGGCTTTAACAGGTTCTGTGCATGCCTCTTCTGGGTATATTGAGAATCGTAGTGTATTGGGTGTGATGTCAAGACGGAAGTATCACTCCAGTCATAGTGGAGATGATGATCACGTATGATACGAAACTGATGCTCTTATGTACTGCAGTCATCGGGATAATATGACTAGGTCATGATTATCCGATTATAGAGACTAGTTACCAGAGATCCGATATGTGCTTCGTACAGGGCAGACATAATTCCAGCCCCAAGCCTAACACGTGACATCCGATGTTGGATCGAAATACGCAATACTACGTATACTACGCCTGATAAAGATTATATATTCTTTTATGAATATTTCTGGAGAATTGGGTAGGCACAGTGCTTTGCTATAAGCCAACCATGTCTTGTAAATCGGTAAAAACGTAGTACTAGGTATGTACGTGTTCGGATAGTCCGACGACCGAATTACTGCCAACATATCCGGGGATCTCATGGGTCGCTTCCCGAAGATTCACCGATGACGTATGACTCGCACATTATTAATCTGGGATTAATTAATAGAGAGAGAAAATTAATCTGGGATTAATTACAGAGATATTTTATCTGGGATAAAATATTATTTAAAGAGAGAGAACGATTAATTTGGAATTAATCGATAAAATAATATATTCGATATATTATACGAAATTGAATTTCGACGCGAAATTAAAATTGGATTTTAATTCGGGCGAACGAGTTAATTTAGAATTAATTCGTTAGCAACGTGAATAGTAATTTTGCTAGGCATAATTATTTAATTCTATTTGATTTAATTACGTCGTAATGGAAAATTCATTAATTCGGAATTAGCGAACCCGAGCCCGGGAGTATTTGCGGGCCCACTCGCATTTCGAATTCAAGTGCGGCCCACAAGTCACATCGCGAGTCACATCACTTGTCACTTTAATGATAGATATCAAGTCACCTTTTTGGTGAGTGGCATGCAGTCACTATTCATGATGTTGGTTGGTGTGGACATTTAATGAAATTTTGGCTCCAAATTTGGTTTGACTTTTTGAAAGCCATATACCAAAATTTTGGTAATTGAATTTTCATGATTGTTTTAAGAAAACAAAAGAAAACTCTCTCCCTCATTCTTCCATTATTCGGCCTTGGGCCAATTTTCTTTCTTCTCATTTTCTCTCAATGTCGAGAGCATGTTGAAGCTTAAGGGAATTTTGTGGCAAAATTTCCAAGGTGCTAGCACACATTAGGAGTCTTACGAAGGTGATAGGGAAACCCACCCATGGGCATGGAATCTCATCTTAAAGCTTGGAGCTTGAAGAAATCATGGAGCACAAAAATGGAGGCCAAAGCCGTGAGAACCTTGGAGGAAAAGCTTGAAGAAATTTTGTTGTTCCTCGCATCGTAAAAGCCGATCATTGTAAGTATGATTCCGCCATACTTCTTATGAGTATTCACATGATTTCTATGCTTGAATAATCTTGGGACTATAGTAGAAACCCAACAATGGTATCAGAGCCTTATTTAAGCATGAAATTGGAATTATGGTAAAATTGGGTAAAAATGATTTGAGCATGTTTTGATGAAATTGATTGTTGATATATGCTTGAATGATGATAACATGGTGTTATGCAAGATCAATTTGATGAAAATTGGATTGGATCAATTTTTCCCCAAATCATTGACTTTGCCAAATGTGGAGGTGCCCTAATGTCATGGTGATTTTGTTTTTTGAATCATTAGATGAGTTTGAAAGACCTGAGAAATGTTGATTTATGATTTAATTGGATTGAATTCGGAATCGGCCAAATTACCGTGAGTTTTTAGCATGGAAAATGATTGATTTTTTGATTCAATTGTGTTGGACATGTATTGATGATAATAAGCATAATTAATTGTGTAAATTGGTGTTTTGGAAATATTAATTTGAGTAATTAATTATTGCTATACACTTAGATTAATTTAATTGTGAAATTTGGAAATTTGGAATTTAAATTAATTGGGCCAAATTTGGAATTGGGTTTGTAAAGTTGTATTTGGGCTTAATGGACTTGGTTGGGCCAAGTTTGGTTTAGGCTAATTGATTGGATCCAATTGGGCCCAAAACCATATCCATAAAGTCCAAATATAATTAAATGGACCTTTAATTTTAATTGGGCCTAATGGGCCTAAATTGGTTTCTTGGAAAATAAGGGTGATTCCTTAAATGGGCTTTGGTATTTGGGTTTGACCCACATTGACCAAAAGTCCATGCCTTAAGAAATTAATTGAAAGCCCATTGGACTTTAATTAAATTGACATTGGATGTTAATTAGGCTTTGAGACCCGTAACGATTAGATTTGGAATCTAAGTCGTAAAGGCACATGAAAAAGTGTAATTATTTAATTTGGAATTAAATATAGAATTAGTATTAAATACAAATTAAATTGGATTTAATATTGTAGTTTAATATAATTCAAGAATTCGTACTTTGAGTACTTAATTCGTAAAACGAGTTGGACTCGCGCAAAATCAAATCGTTGTTTGAACATTGGATGGTCATTAATTTCAGATTAATTAATTGGATTAGATTGATTGATAACATGCTTTATGTGAATACATGGATGCGATGTATGAATAATGTATATCAGATGGATCTTAGATGGGTGAGGGAAATTTTGGAAATTGTTGTAATAAGTTTAGAATTTATTAATTGGACCTGCATGTCCAGCCTATTACCTCTTGACTCTTTGTATTTCTCTTCTCACCTGTTCCCCTCAATGTAAATGAGGTTCTTTAGAAGTGTTATGTAATTGGGTAGAAGTTAGAATTGTGCTAGCAGGAGAGAGGAAATAGAGAGATTTGTTCTAGGAACAAAATGTGTTAAATATCCATCCGCATATCATTATTATTTTATTTATACGCGCCTTATTATGTTTTTAGAATGCATGTTTAAGGGTGTATGATGATGAGACCTAACAAAGATAATTAATTGGTTGCTAATTACGCGAAAAAAAACCCTCAACATATATTAAGCGTTTTTCCTTCCATTGAGTGATTCTTACTCAAGATCCAAGATTAGCACTGGTTTGTTGGCCAAAGTCAAGACCTTTGTCCATCGCGGATGTGTTTGAATCATGAAGGCTTTGTTCCATATCGGTGTCTTGTCCAAGTTGTGATTCGTTGGCCAAAGTCAAGATCACTTCTTGTCCATCGACATCGATTATGAAGCTTTCCAAGGTCAATGAGTTCCGCTTAACTGAGATCATTAAGTTTGTTGTGCCAAAGCCAGGGCTTAGTTGATTCAGAGGAAAAAAGTTAGGGAATATATTAGATATATTGGCATATATAAGATATATGTTTCGGACTTGGATGTCCACCTACTGGATCCAGGAATTGGATGAGATCCAATTGATCTTAGTGATCTACCTAGTTAATTATCATACAATTTTTTTTGGCCAAATTCAAGATTGTGTGTTATTTAACGGGATCCTAGCCCACTAGGAAACAAGGTTTCCCGAGTACTCAACAGAGGGTTAGAGGCTCGCCGAAAAATAGTGGGAGGCAAATATTAAATTTGCAATATTCGTTTAGTTACTTGCCAATACGCGCTCAATTTTTCATCATTAATAAATAAATATTAGTTGGACTAATATCGTTGTTTTAATTAAAACAGTTGGACTGTATTCAAACTACTTCAATTATAGTTGATTATATAATTGGATTATAGTAATCAATATATTTGAATTTAACCAATTTAAATTATAGTTGATTATATAGTTAGACTATAGTAATCATTATAATCTATAGTACCTGAAATCGTTGATTGGATAGTTGGACTATAGCAATCAAGAATAACTGAAAGATTAGTGTTTAAAACATAATCCTGGGTGAAAATGTCATTAAACGACTTTAATTTTCAGATTGGAATAAAATCTCATGATAGTCCTGGAGACCGAGAAGTTACTTTATTTGATAGAGTGACGCCTCGAGCCTAAGCCCAGAGTTGAGCAAATAGTAGAACATGATATTTGGAATATTCATGTGATGATAACTTTAATGCTTAATCTGTTATGCTTGCCACAAAGACTCATTAATTTCTTATTCAGAACTAAGGATTAGATCCTTATAGTATGATAATGAAATTGAAGGATCTTCATAGATCTATCCTTAGATCTTAAAAGTACAAATTGCAATAGAAAACTCTTGGAGAGTTAATGACTATACTCAAGGAGACAAAACCAGAGTTTGCAATAGGGCAGGAAGCACAAGGCGCATCTTACTTCGACATCCCAGAAGACCAAGGCTTGGCCAAAGGCTTATGGGGTGTGGAAAATGGGCAAAAGCAAAATCATTATAATCTTCTGGGAAGACATAGGACATATCCCAAAATGTCTGCCTAAATTATGGCAAACGGGGTCACTGGAAGCGTGACTGCCGTATGGACAAGGCAGACATGAAGGAATTGAAGATGGGCAAGGTTCCGACTTCAAATATGTTTGTCATCAACATGTTCACTATTAGTATTAAAATTGGATTTTAGATACTGAGTATGGTACATAAATATTACTGATGTACAGAATCTGCTGACAAGCAGGATACTGATTTCAGTTGAGATTTATCTGTGAGTCAGAAACGGGACGACAATCGCTGTTTTAACCGTAGAAACCTAAGTTTAGGAACTACCATTCGGGTATGTACTTAAATTAGGAAACTGTTAATATGTAACTAGTTTGACTAGAAACATTATCTCTATATCAGAGTATAATCCGTTGCTGATATACCTTTATATTCTAGAACACTTAAGTGTTTCATTTTATAAAGATGATATTGAGATAAACACATTAGATGTGAATAACAGTATTTATATTTTGAATATAAATAAATCTCAAACATATGACATGACAAACAAATAGCTCAAATTGAATTAATCAGATGAGACTTATTTGTGGTATTGTTGTCTGGGACACAATTAACAAGACTCGTATATCCACACTTTCGAAGAGTGGATACTAGGAAGGATTTGATTCTATTCAAATAATGTCTACGTATCTAGTTTAATAGGCAAAGTGCCTTTAATACCTTTTACTTGGTAAAAGTGTAAATGCGACCGATCTGTTAGCCCTCGTTCATAGTGACGTAAGTGGGCCCATGTCTAGCTAGGCTAGAGGTGGATATGAATACTTCGTAACCTTTACGGATGTGGCATCACGTTATGGTTATGTGTTTCTTGTGAAACACGAATCAGAAACTTTTGATAAATTCAAAGAGTTTCGACACGAAGTAGACAGACAGACCGGCTAAAGTATTAAAACTGTCACGGTTGGACCATGATGGAAAATAATTAAGCAATAAGTTTCTCAAATACTTGAAAGAGTATAGTATTCTTTCAATGAGGACTCCTCCCGGAACACGTCAATTTGACGGTGTGTCCGAACAAAGAAACCAAATTTTGTTGGACATGATAAGGTTAATCATGAGTCGCTCTAAGCTACTATTTCCTTCATAGGATACGCATTAATCAGTGCAAAACTTATTTTGAATAAGGTTCCATAAAAATCTGTTTGACAGATTTCATATTAGATATGAACAAGAAAGAAACCGGGTTTTCTCATTCCTGAAAATTTGGGAATGATGGGCATATGTTTGGATGATACCAAACTAGAACCCAAATCGGATAAGTGCCTAATTTGTGGGTTATCCTAGGGTAACCAAAGTATAGTACTTATACAACTGACAAGAGAACAATGTAATTGTTGCTCGCCATGCGATTTTCTTAAGAGGAATACCATTATGCAGTTGTAAGTGGGAGGGAAGTAAACCTCGATGAAAATCAGAGTATATTGTTCCAAGCACCGATTCCTTAATGGAACACAAACAGTTCATCAATGATGAAACTGTACCAATAATCTTCGAATACACAAGAACCGCGTAAGTCGGAGAGAGTCAGAAAACAACATGGGGTATGGGTTTCTGATCTCACCTTATGAAGATGTCAATCTTATTGAGGAATACAAACTGAATTCGTATGAGAAAGTGATACAAGGTATCGACTCTCTATTATGGCAAAGTGCCATGAAGTCCGAAATTGATTCCATGTATACCAACCAAGTTTGGACACTGATTGTTGTACCGGAAGGCATTGTGCCTATTGGTACTATATAAGTCTTCAAGGAAGACACACATGGATGGAAACATACGAACGTACAAAGCTAGGCTTGTAGCGAAAATGTATTATTATCAACATTGTATCGATTACGATGAAACCTTTTACTCGTTGTCATGGTTAAATCCATTTGGACAATGCTTGCTAATGCTGTATGTTTCATTCATGAAATATGGCAGTTGAATGCCAAAACCGCTTTCCTTAACGGAAATCTTTTGGAGGATGTTTACAACATCCTAACGGTTTTGTCGTACCAAAACGAGCAAACAAGGTTTGCAAGTTAATTCGATCCATTTATGGATTGAAGCAAGTATTGAGTTCTTGGAACTATCGTTTTGATGTAATCATAATGGTATATGATTTAATTCAAAACGAGAATAATTCTTGTGTATATAAGGAGGTTAGTGGGAGCGCAATGACAGTGATTGTCCTAAAAATGATGATATGTCATTTCTTGGAAATGATATTCCCATATTACAGTCGGTGAAAGCTTGGCTTTCATGAAAATTCTCCGTAGAATTCTTGGAGAACAACATTTATTCTAGGAATAAGGATCTATGGGATAGATCTAAAAGTTGTTGGTACTATCCGAGAAACCATACATTGATAAATGTACGCGACCTGGTGTCTCATATGCTTTGAGCATATGGAGTCACAATCAGGCCAATCCAAGTGATAGTCACTGGATTGATGTTAAGAATATCCTTAAGTATCTTAGATGAACTAAGGATGTTTTCTTATACTATAGAGAATGAGAACTTGAAGTGACTGGGTTCACCGTTGTAAGTTTCCCAACCGATATAAACGACTATAAGTCGTAACAAAGGTACTATACAGTTTGAATAACGGAACAGTGAGCTGGAAATCTTCCAAGCAAGATACTGTTACTGAATAAACAATAAAAGCGGAATATTACTGCAGCTGAGGCAGCAATAGAAGCCTTTTGGATTGATAATAATCCTAATCAGATTAGGAGTAGTTCTGTTAGTAACTGAGCTAGGCTACAACACAGGTTAAAGAATTAATGGTCTCATCAACGATCCAAATAAATACTTCAAATATTCATCTGATTCGTTCGGATCATACATCGTGGCGATGTGATGATCGAACAAATCGCATCAGATGATAACACTGTAAATCCGCTGACGAAAGTATTTTCTCAGCAGAAGTTTGAGCGAACCGTACATAGTTCGGGTGTAGGACACTTGAGTGATTGGCTATAGGCCAAGTGGGAGATTGTTGGACAATTATGACCCATAGCATCACTCTTGTACAGATCATGGTGTTGTTGTACAAATTAACTATGTGACAAAGGAAATTGCTCTTTTATCATTTGTAATTAGATTACCAAGATATATAAATAATAAAAGGTCCTTATGATTAGTTCCGGATTGAGATGATATGAGACAGTATCAATCCATGAAGGTTTAATCATTAAATATCCCTAGTTGTTATTATCGAGATTGGACATCGATAATGCAGAATAGACTAGTATTACACTTGTGCGCGTTGTGGGAGCATAACGACATAGTTCTCATATATTTGGGTATATGATACTCATGCAAGTGTAATAGGAGGTTGTGTTTACCGATGGTACATAAACAGCTTCTCTCTGGATAGACCCCTCAGAATTCCATTGGTAGTATGACTATGTGTCTATGGAAGTCCGAATCAGGGTAGGTGTATTTGGTCTTAACCTGAGACTTGCACCGCTAATACTTGCGACAATCAATATACTTTGGTTTTGGTCGTCCAGGGCTTTAACATGTTCTGTGCACGCCTCTTCTGGGTATATTGAGAATCATAGTGTATTGGGTGTGATTTCAAGACAGAAGTATCACTCCAGTCATAATGGAGATGATGATCACGTAGGATACAAAACTGATGCTCGTATTACTGCAGTCATCGGGATAATATGACTAGGTCATGATTATCTGATTATAGAGATAGTTACCAGAGATCCGATATTTGCTTCGTACAGGGCAGACACAATTCCAGCCCCAGGCCTAGCACGTGACATCCGATGCTGGATCGCAATATGCAATACTACGTATACTACGCCTGATAAAGATTATATATTCCTTTATGAATATTTCTGGAGAATTGGGTAGGCACGGTGCTTTGCTATAAGCCAACCATGTCTTGTAAATCGGTAAAAACGTAGTACTAGTTACGTACGTGTTCGGATAGTCCGACGACCGGATTTACTGCCAATATATCCGGGGATCTCATGGGTCGCTTCCGAAGATTCACCGATGACGTATGACTCGCACATTATTAATCTGGGATTAATTAATAGAGGAGAAAATTAATCTGGGATTAATTACGGAGATATTTTATCTAGGATAAAATATTATTTAAAGAGAGAGAACGATTAATTTGTAATTAATCGATAAAATAATATATTCGATATATTATACGAAATTGGATTTCGACGCGGAATTAAAATTGGATTTTAATTCGGGCGAACGAGTTAATTTAGAATTAATTCGTTAGCAATGTGAATGGTAATTTTGCTAGGCATAATTATTTAATTCTATTTGATTTAATTACGTCGCAACAGAAAATTCGTTAATTCGGAATTAGCGAACCCGAGCCCGGGAGTATTTGCGGGCCCACTCACATTTCGAATTCAAGTGCGGCCCACAAGTCACATCGCGAGTCACATCACTTTTCACTTTAGTGATTGATGTCAAGTCACCTTTTTGGTGAGTGACATGCAGTCACTATTCATGATGTTGGTTGGTGTGGGCATTTAATGAAATGTTGGCTCCAAATTTGGTTTGACTTTTTGAAAGCCATATACCAAAATTTTGGTAATTGAATTTTCATGATTGTTTTAAGAAAACAAAAGAAAACAAAAGAAAACTCTTTCTCCATCATTCTTCCATTTTTCGGCCTTGGGCCAATTTTCTTTCTTCTCATTTTCTCTCAATGCCGAGAGCATGTAAAAACTTAAGGGAATTTTGTGGCAAAATTTCCAAGGTGCTAGCACACATTAGGAGTCTTACGAAGGTGATAGGCATGGAATCTCATCTTAAAGCTTGGAGCTTGAATGGAGGCCAAAGCCGTGAGAACCTTGGAGGAAAAGCTTGAAGAAATTTTGTTGTTCCTCGCATCGCAAAAGCCGATCATTGTAAGTATGATTCTGCCATACTTCTTATGAGTATTCACATGATTTCTATGCTTGAATGATCTCGGGACTATAGTAGAAACCCAATACGCTCAGCAGCTGCCGATACAAACTTTGTTGCATCGAAACTTGGTTCGGCTGCCGCTCAGGTTCTTGTTCTTTTATGGGCCATTTCCAATTTTTAAAATTTTGAACTAATTTGACAGAACCTCCCCTAAATTTTCAATATTTACCAAAATTCACCTAAACTAACACTACAAAATTCACCACCTTCACAACTTCGGCCCCAATTTCTACGAAATTAACCAATTTCAAAAGCCACAAACACACACAAATGCACTATTTTTTTTTTTATTCGGAAATACCAAAAAAAATATTTAAAAAAGGAAACAGAATACCCAAATCGTGATGAAGAGCCCCAAATCCGAATGATTCATGTACTTATGGAGGTTTGGTGCGTGATTCAGTGAGTTTTGGGTGTTTGGTTGAGAGAGGAAATGAAAAAGAAAATGAGAGAAACCGATGGAATATGAGAAAAATGAAGGGGAAATGGAAGATTTGGAGATTTATTATATTGGATTGAGAGATTTGAAGGTGAAATCGAGTTTTGGTTGAAGGAAAATGAAGAAAATACGAAGAGAAACGAAGAAGATGAATGTATGGAAATGAAAAGAAGATGTGGTGGCCACCGTTTTGTGGCCTGATATCACGTGCGCGTCACGACGCGCAGTTTGTTCCTGCGTCGCGACGCTACACCCTAAAGATGAGGGTTCCGTGTTTAGGTTAGCGAGTCACAACACTCTGAGTTATACATGTCGCGACACGAGATTTTTTTTGTTGCCAAAATCGAGTCTTTTGAAGAATAAATCCACTGGGACGTGTATCAAGAGTTGACTCCTTACTCCGCCGCTTTTTCTGGATTGAATTTTTAACTTCGTGATTTTGTCAAACTTATTATGTGATAATCCCGCTTTCACTGGTTTGCTTTGCCTAAAATACTCCGTCTATATTTTTCCATGCAAAAATAACACATAATATTAAAAATTCAACAACATATATACATAAAATATGAAAACAAAAATTACAACAAATTGCATGGGTTGCCTCTCTATTTGCGCTAAATTTTTCTTCTTCAGCTAGACGTTTCTGAAGTCCATCTGTCAATGAGGCTTCAGCGTGGTTTTGGATGTCCGATTAAAGATAATCCCGTGAGCGTTATTTTTGAAGGTTTTCTTCCAATGGTAAAGTGGCAAAATGAATTTTGTCTCATTCAGTGCTCGTGCCACCTTTTTAATCTTTGTCGCTCCAGTGGATCCTGAAAAGAAAGAAAGAAAATCAGGAGGTCTCGTATGGTGCTTGACTTTGAATGGGAGTTTCATTATGTCAAGCTTTTGGGCGATACCTTTGATTTTTACTCCCCAAACAGTGATGTTTCTCTTGAATGTATGAGATCTTCAATATGATCAATCATTTGCTCCTCCATTTGTGCATCTTCCTCCATTTTTTCTTCACATATATTTCAGAATTTCCACGTTCAGCTCTTCATCTGTCATTTGTGTAATGCATGCTCCATAAGTGTCAACCTGTGGATGTAAAGATGTGTCTGATTTTAGGTCTTCATCCTCTGTGGTTGAAATGACTGGCTCATGTAGCTCTTCTTCAAACATCAGTGCAATGCATGCTCCAAGATCTTCATTCTGAGGATATAGAGTTTCATCCTCATTTGTAGTTGGTACGAACAACTCTGGTTCTTGTTCCTCATCAGAGTCCGAATAATAAAAATAAAATTGAAACTTTGCTGGTTCAGGCTCTTGAACTAATACCTCAGATTGTTGATACTGCTCAGCCTTTTCCTCTGTTAAGGTGTCATCGTGATATCTTTGGTACTCGGAGGCTTCATCAGTTTCATCTGCTCATTGAGTTATGTAATTCAGGTTTTCTGTTAATTGTCTAATTTGATTTGTCATCCTCTGTATGGATTTTGCTTGACTCTGAAATTGTACATTAAATTGATCTTCCTGTTCCCCGAGCCAATCTTTGAGCATGTGAATAAAATGATCTTCCTCTGATGGTTCTGGTTCTTGATGAAGATCGTAGGTGGATGGTGGATAAGATGGAAAATATGGTTCAGTGAAATATGCTGGTTCTTCGTACTTTGAATGATTCTGATAATTCTACCACCCTAAAATGTATATGCATTGATCGCTCGGGTGGTTACCACTGTATATTTCATATCTCCCCATTGCGTTCTGTTGAGCAAATGTAGTATTGCTTGTTCTGACATCCAGTGATAATTTTTGGGCTGGACAACAGGCCTCAGAAACCGGACTGTTGCTCCCTGATTTGGGGTGTATCTTCTTCTAGTAAAGCTCGTAATCTTTCAATCGCCCAATAATGTTTCATTTTTCAACCACATGAAAACAAAAGGAAGAAATAAAAATTACAGATAAAAATAAAGAAAATTATATACAAGTAAATTAGATAGCTTCAAAATTAATAACTCAAGAAAAATAAGTCACCGGCAACGGCGCCAAAACCTTGATCGGCGTGATCACACACGTATAATGCAAGCACACTTATCGTTCAAGTAGTATAAAAATATCGATCCCATGAGGACTTAATTTCTATTGTCGTTATTAATTATTGATGCTAAATGTTTACAAGTATCTAATTAATGGAAGAAGAGAATGATTGTTTTTGGTTGGTTAAATGTGAATTTGCGAAATAAATAAATAACTAAAAACACAAAAGAAAATACTAAGGAAAATAAATAAAAACACAAACATCTAGGGTTATGACTCCACACAATATTATTCTAATGATGAATTGATTTTCTTATACATGTGAAATAAATTAGTCTGTTAACCTGGAACACGAAGATATACAAACGCCACTGTCGATGGTCAGATGCAAACACCCAAATAACCCAATTAATCATATGTCTATGTTAACCAATTTACCTGGATTAATTAAGTTCAAGTTCCAATTATGGATACCCACGTCCGACATGTATATGTCTATCCTGTAAGTATATATATTAAGGGTTATATTTGCTTAAGGAAGATCGTGAGCTATTGAATCTAAGGCTGAAACCTAAAATCTCTTTTTCAAGTTCATTTTAAGTTTACCACATCAATCTTATTGGTGATCAGGCAACAAGAAGCATTAAGCTTAAGATCCAATAAACAACTAAAGTATTACCAATAATATAATTAAATCAATTATTAAGCATGTTAATATTGTGTTTCATCATTTTCCATAAAATAAAATGCTGGGGTTAGGGGATCCACATTTAACATTTCAAACCTAGGAATCTCACTTATTATAATATATAAATTACTATTAGTTCTGCTTGCCCAGGAATTAATAATGCCAAACATATAAAACCAGCCATGCAGGCGGTAGTCTAATTTAGTCCAATTACACCAGCCATATAGGCGGTAATCATCTATCACATAAAGACCGGCCATATAGACGGTAATGTAATTTATATTTAAACCGACCATATGGGCGGTATCATAGTTTACCATTAATTAGTCCGATTATATTATAATTAAGTGAGATTGACCTAGTTAATCGTATTAAATGTTTCACCTTCCCCCATCGAAATTTAACTACAAAACATAAAAGAAAATAAAAATACTAAAACTGTTATTACTAAAAATAAAAATACATAATTAAAATACCGAAAATAAATACAAACAATATGCAATCCCCAAATTCCTTATAGAAACCTAAGGAAAGCATGCTAATCAAAAAATGAAATCAGACTAAATTTATAGGGAAATTTTCCCTCGGCGCTGTAGGCATTGCATTTTTGGACGTGAAACCCGATGATGAGTCTCATTTGGAGGCACTACCTTTTAAGTCACGGAAGCCGCGGGAAACAGACATCGGAAGGGGAAATTCAGAATAAACAAGGTTTACTGTTTGCGTTCGTGTATACGTTCGAACGCCAAAAAGATTGCGGGCGTTCGTGCCGCGTTCGAGGAGGCGTTTGAACGGTAACGGTAATTCTGGTTTTGCTGCTAGCCTCACATCAAGCCCAATTCGCCCAAGCCTTGGCCCACACGCCCAGCCCACTTAAAACACATATTTAACATATGGTGAAATCAAAACAAATCTAAAAATCACATACCAAATTAAAAAGATGTCATCCCTAATTAAAATCATCATAACCAATTAAAAAATATTAACTTCCTAATCTAAACCAAATTTGTCCCCCATCAAATCCCTTGCTTTCCTTGTCTAACACCAAATCAAATCCCTTGCTTTCCTTATCTAACACCAAATCAAATCCCTTGCTTTCATTGTCTAACACCAAATCAAATCCTTTCATTACAAGTGACATAAGTAAGGGACCATTCCGAACCCAACGGTTTGAGGTCTTCCCTTGCGAGGGGTGAGTGCGGCCTTAAATCTCATTTTCCCGGTTCACACCGGGTGGCGACTCCATCATTCTCCGGTTTAGTCCCCCGTGGCTACTCCGTACTCCCGACCAAACCGCGAGCTTGGAATAGCATGCGTCGCCCCAGATCCTGTGTCCCCACAGTCTGGTGACTCCACTGGGGATAGAGAATCGGCCCCGAATATTGTCTTGTAATGATTGGATTTATGTTTTAATTGACCGTGTCTATAGTGGATAAAATGGGGGTTTAATCAAAAGTATTTTAAGGCTAGGTAATGGTTTGGTGTCTTCCTTCATTCACTACCTTTCTAGAAGGAAAAGCTGTGAAGGCACCTATATAGCCATCTACTCGTAGCCTATTGCGATGGACTAATTTGGAGGACTCGTTGTTTATTCCTAACACCAAGCGATAAGAGCCTAAGAGGCTTGGGTATTTAAGTGAGCCTCGCTCCACCTTCCCTCTGGGGAATCTACAACGGGAAATCCATTTGACAGTCTGTCACACACCATAGCTCATTGGCACGTACCTTAGTGTATAAAAAGGGTGCGCTCACTTGGTTGCTCGAACCCTTGATTGGGGAGACCTAGTTGTGGGCCATGCTTCGCCGACGAGAGCCTTTGTCTATACTCCTGCGAACCCACCCATAGACTGGGTTTGTATGGTTAAAGTAACAATTATTTCCTTGAGTATGTGCTAGTGGACCATCCTCATTTGGATGCAGTTGGACCATTTTCAGAAATACGGACTTGTTGGGCCATTTAAACTGGGGCGAGTTCGTACCTTATGACCATTGGGCCCAAAGCTTCTGAAATGTTGATGGGCCATTCTGTAGAATCATTGTTTTATGTTTGTATTATCTTTCTTTTATGCTTGTGTTTGGGAACATCGTCGTTTGGATCCATTTGGACCATTTGTCATGGGATATGGGCTTGTTGGGCCATTTAAACTGGGACAAGAACGTATTTTATGACGGTTGGGCCAAAGGCTTCTAAGTGCTGATGGACCACTTTGTGCTTGTGTTCGGAACGTTACCATTTGGATTTAGTTGGGCTCTTTGTCATGAGATGTGAACTCGTTGGGCCATTTAAACTGGGACGAGTTCATCCTATGACAGTTAGCCCAAAAGCTTCTAAAATGATAATGGGCCGATTTGTTTGAAAATTTTAGTCGATTTAGTATGTTATATATGTTACATGCATCTCATGCACCCCATGCATACATACATCATGTTAACCCTTGTGTTCTGGAAGCCATCATAGATTTCCGTTGGGTTAGAGAAAAGGGAAGACTCACCAAAATACTGAGAACAGACATGGGTGAATCAGATATTGAGGTATCCCATATGGATCAGTTGGAAAACGGTCTCGCCAAGGTCACTGAACAGTTGCAAGCCTTGACTACTGCCATGACAAATATGGCTGTACCCCGTGCTGGGGGAAATCCTGAGAATGTGAGGCGTGAGGAGCCTTCGAATGGGTTGGGGGATGATGTCCCCACTTTTGATGATGACATGGAAGAATATGCAACAGGCAGAGTGATTGGGTCTCAGGCATAATTTCAGAAGCTTCGGGATCAGGTTGAAACAGTTACCCGTAAAATGAGGGGTAAGAACGAGGATTTGCTAGATTATGAGGCAATGACCTTCGGAGAACAGCTGCCAGCTCAGTTTAAAATGCCCGACATGGCCAAGTTTAATGGGAATGGAGACCCGAGGGTCCATCTGCAGCAATATGTCTCAGTCATGAGTTCAATGGGCCTATCACAGCGCCAAGTCCAAAAGATGTTTGGGATTTCACTCGAGGGGGCACCTGTGGTTTGGTATCATAGCCTTTAGAAGAAGGTTAAGGAAGATTAGAAGGAACTAGCTGATGCTTTTCTGAAGCAGTATGTTACAGACTTAGAAATTGACTTGTCACTCCGTGATTTGGAGAACACTAAGCAGAAGCCTGAGGAAAGTTTCAAAGAGTATGTGGATCGCTGGAGAAGCCAACTTTTGAAAATACAGACTCGGCCTTCAGAGAAAGACCAAATTAAGATGATTATCAAGGGCACCAAGCCCTCTATTTTTGGTAAGCTGAGGAGGATGACTTCGATGATTTCTGATTTTCGACAGTTAAGGGAAATTGTCATGGATATTGAGGAAGAAGAGGCTGAAAACAGAAAGTTTTATGGCCAGAATAGGAGAAATTTTGGGGGGCCTTCTGAGACCAAGCCCGCTACTGCCGAGGTCGCTAACGTCAAGAACAGGCGATTCTCCTATCTTGGTAGACCTTTGTCAAATGTATTTGAAAAGCTGAAAATGCAAGGACTTCTAAAACCTTTGGAACCTAGGCTATTTCCGAACCCTGTGCCACCATACCTCAACCTAAACCAGTATTGTCACTTCTATCAAGAAAAATGCAATGACACCGACAACTGTACCCGCCTTAGGCATGAGGTCCAGAACCTCATTGACTCCCATAAAATACCCAATCCAGAAAAAGAACAACCCAACACACACATGAACCCTCAACCATAAAGCCACTCAACCACTCAGGCTTCTTGCATTGAGATAATGGGATTACAGTGAAGAACCATAGGCCAAAGAAGAAGGCAATGCTCCGAATGATGAAGTTATCCCTCCTAGTTTATTTGATCCTGCATTTTTAAAAGACATTGATTTTGTCTGTTTGTTCGAACCATTTTCTTAAATGATAATAAAGACGTTCATTTCGCTGAATCTATTCTGCAATATGAGTATATTTGAGAAAAGCATTCAACCTGGGTACTATGAAATTCAGTGATGTTTAGAACACGGGGAATCCTCGAATAAGCAAGCAGAAAAGATAAGATGGCCATTGGGAAATGGGGGCAGTGAGAATATCAGACTTGGAAGGGAATTAGTTCACCAAGCCAATCAACGTAGACAGATTGAAGCAGTGGCTTGCCTGAGGAAATGAAGACTGAGCAGTCACCAAGAGAAATTGGCAGAAGACCTAACCCGACGGGATAGGAACATTCATGCATGCATACATGTAACACATTTTGCATCCTTTTGTGTTTGTTTTGTTTTGTGTTCACAGGTTTTGAAGAAGAAAAAAGAAAGCGACAAAGAACAAGCTAATCAGAAACGGTAAAAAAACACAATATCGGATTTGGGTAATAATCCCGGGGTTGAGGCCCATTTGAGTTTGAGTTTTGGGTATGGCAGTCTGGGGGCGAGGCCCACATCAGTATCAGTCTGGGGGCGAGGCCCACATCAGTATCAGTCTGGGGGCGAGGCCCACGTCGGTATCAGTTTTGGGGCGAGGCCCACGTCAGTTTGAGGTCGAAGAACCACTACATCGGTAACAGTTCGGGAATAAAGCCCACATTCAGTACAGTTCGGGAACAAGGCCCAGGGGAATAAAGCCCACATTCAACACAGTTCGGGAATAAAGCCCACAGTCAGCTCAGATCGGGGGTAAGGCCCACATTCAGTACAGTTCGGGAACAAGGCTCAGGGGAATAAAGCCCACATTCAACACAGTTCAGGAATAAAGCCCACAGTCAGCTCAGATCGGGGGTAAGGCCCACATTCAGTACAATTCAGGAACAAAGCCCACAGTCAACTCAGTTCGGGTATAAAGCCCACATTCAGTACAGTTCGGGAACAAGGCCCAGGGGAATAAAGCCCACATTCAACACAGTTCGGGAATAAAGCCCACAGTCAGCTCAGATCGGGGGTAAGGCGCACATTCAGTACAATTCAGGAACAAAGCCCACAATCAGCTTAGTTCGGGTATAAAGCCCACATTCAGTGCAGTTCGGGAGCAAGGCCTAGGGAAGAAAGCCTTCAATCAGTACAGTTCGGGAACCAGGCCCACAGTCAATATAATTCGGGAATACAGCCCAGAGGAATAAAGCTCTCTCTCAGCACAGTTCGGGAATACAGCCCAGGAGAATAAAGCTCTCTCTCAGTACAGTTCGAGAATACAGCCAAGGAGAATAAAGCTCTCTCTCAGCACTGTTCGGGAATATAGCCCAGGAGAATAAAGCTCTCTCTCAGTTCGGGAATACAGCCCAGGGGGAATAAAGCCATCTCTCAACACAGTTTGGAAAAAACCTAGAGGAATAAAGCCCATTTTTAAAGCAGTTCGGGAACAAGGCCCATGGGAATAAAGCTCTATCCTAACATAGTTCGGGAACAAGGCCCAAGGGAATAAAGCCATATCTCTACACAGTTCGGGAAAAGGCCTAGAGGAATAAAGCCCACTTACGAAACAGTTCAGGAATACAGCCTAGGAGAAAGAAGCTCTCTCTCAACGCAGTTCGGGAATAAAGCCTAAAGGTCAAGGCATCTCAAGATAACAAGTAAGTTAAGCAACAGCTGGCGAGCCAGGTAAGTAGAAATGCATTGCATAACTTTGATAGGATTGTTCAAAGTCACACACTGCACAAGTCCCATCAAAGTGGGAGCGACTGTAGGTATTGCATTTTTGCTTGTGAAACCCGATGATGAGTCTCATTTGGAGGCACTACCTTTTAAGTCACGGAAGCCGCGGGAAACAGACATCGGAAGGGGAAATTCAGAATAAACAAGGTTCACTGTTTGCGTTCGTGTATACGTTCGAACGCCAAAAAGATTGCGGGCGTTCGTGCCGCGTTCGAGGAGGCGTTTGAACGGTAACGGTAATTCTGGTTTTACTGCTAGCCTCACATCAAGCCCAATTCGCCCAAGCCTTGGCCCACACGCCCAAGCCCACTTAAAACACATATTTAACACATGGTGAAATCAAAACAAATCTAAAAATCACATACCAAATTAAAAAGATGTCATCCCTAATTAAAATCAATCATAACAAATTAAAAAATATTAACTTCCTAATCTAAACCAAATTTGTCCCCCATCAAATCCCTTGCTTTCCTTGTCTAACACCAAATCAAATCCCTTGCTTTCCTTATCTAACACCAAATCAAATCCCTTGCTTTCCTTGTCTAACACCAAATCAAATCCTTTCATTACAAGTGACATAAGTAAGGGACCATTCCGAACCCAACGGTTTGAGGTCTTCCCTTGCGAGGGGTGAGTGCGGCCTTAAATCTCATTTTCCTGGTTCACACCGGGTGGCGACTCCATCATTCTCCGGTTTAGTCCCCCGTGGCTACTCCGTATTCCCGAAAAAGCCGCGAGCTTGGAACAACATGCGTCGCCCCAGATCCTGTGTCCCCACAGGCGCATCGCGACAAGTAAGGGTCTACTCATCGCGATGCCTGATGTGGTAACGCGGCAGACACTGTTTGGACAAATGTCTAATGATGTGGCACGCGTAATATGTCGGCACAATAGAATGCTGACATATGGCACGCAGTTTATTCGGTCCAATGAAATATTGACACGTGGCGAAAGGTGATTCGCGGATGGTGATGTGGTTGACACGTGGCAGGTTGACTCGGCATGCGACTGATATGGATGACACGTGTCAGAAACGTGGATGACACATGGCACGCGGTTGATGCGGTCCAATCAGATGATGACACATGGCACACGTAGTGTCGGAAACATATGATGGTGACACGTGTCCGGCGCACGTTAGCAGATTTGCTGTTATGTTGACACTTGGAAGGCGCATATGATCAAGTGCGCAAGATAGTAGACTTCTTTGATTTTGACACATGTCCGACACAATTTAGCAGTATCCTAGCATGTCAGCGGTAGGGGTGGCCATTTGGGTCAGAATTCATTTATTCGTTCGATTCGATTCGATCTAAAGCAAATATGGGTTTGGAAAAATGGATTCGTTTAATAAATGGGTCAATTTGATTCGATTCGTTTATTAAACGAATCGAATCCGAATTTGAACTTGTCAATTCGTTTATTCGTTTAGAATTCGTTTATTAAACGAATTCTAAAGGAATCGAATTCGAATTGAATTCGTGTAATATTCATTTAATTAAATTAAAAATCAACCATTATAATTTTTGAACTGAAGTGTATATAAAGAAGGATACTTTAGTAATTATATATTTGTACCTTAAAAAATTAACTATATAAAGAAAAATTCTAAACCTAAACCTAAAATTCTCTCTCACTCACTCACTCAGCTGCCTCCTCTTTTCTCCCCACTCTCTTCTCCTCACTTAAGAGGTTGTCGCCGCTGCCGTTGCTGATGGGTGGTCGTCTACTTCTGTGTTTGATGGGTACTTGTCGGCGTTGTTCCCGTTCCCATTACCGTTCCCTGTCACGATCACGATCTCGGTCTTTCTTTCGATCTCTTAGCCTCGCTGTGTCTTGTAACTCCAATAAGGTACACAAACTTGATTAGTATATCAAAATCCTTCTGGTGAGATCTCATTTGCTGGTTAATAATCTTCTTTTTTCTGCTATAATTCGATGTCGTTTCTGGGTTAATTTTCGCTTTTTTGTTATGTCAACGGCTGCTTTTTAAAATATATTATGACTTTTGTTTACACACGATTACAGTTTTATCTGGGTCTCATCTGGTGACTGTTTATGTGGTTAATTTTGTGAAAGATTTCATTTTTCTTGTTGTAATTGGAAATATTTCATCTGGATTTTGTCTGAT
Source organism: Zanthoxylum bungeanum (assembly GCA_019454045.1). Lineage (NCBI taxonomy): Eukaryota > Viridiplantae > Streptophyta > Magnoliopsida > Sapindales > Rutaceae > Zanthoxylum > Zanthoxylum bungeanum. Next base: position 12,234 of record SKCR01037958.1, on the reverse strand, counting down.
CCGTTATGGGGTTTGATTGAATTTTGTTGTTTGGTGAATTTTGATTCTTGTTTTTTGCTATTTTTGTTCTTTCTTTTAGGTTTTCTGAAGTATTCAACGTCTCCTCTACAGTTAAGTAAACTTATGGTCAATTTTCTTTTTTTCTTCTCTTGGTTGCTTTAGTTTTCAGCAGCTATGAGATTTTCCAAATAATTACTTTGTTTCCTTCTGTTTCAGAGTGCAAGTCCTCCAAGATTGAAGATCTGTCTCCTTGGAAATATGATCAGTTTAGTGATCTCGACTCCCCACCTCCAAGCAGATCTCCAAAATCACCGTACCATTATGTGCAGCGGAAGAATCATAAAGATGCCAATTGACTGTTGCAATGGATTTAATTATGTTATTGTTTTTGTATCAATTCTTGTTGTAAAGATTTTTAGTGTTATTGATTTTGTATTTAATTTTGATTAAACGAATCGAATATGAATACAAATAAACGAATATTGAATTTGATTTGTTTAACTTTATTTAAACGAATAAACGAATCGAATACGAATACGAATACAAATAAACGAATGTTGAATTCGATTAGTTCAACTTTATTTAAACGAATAAACGAATCGAATACGAATATTCATTTATTAAACGAATCGAATCCGAATCCTAATATCAGGATTCGTTTAATAAACGAATCGAATTCGAATTTAGTACATTATGATTCGATTCGTTTAGTATTCGTCATGAATTCGATTCGTTTATTCGTTTTGACACCCCTAGTTAGCGGTCGCGATGTAGAAGTGCTGCGCTTCGCGACGCCTAAATAACTATTTTGCCATTTTTGTCCATTTTCACTGTTTTGACTCTGATTTGATTCCATTGCTTCCCAAAACTTTATTTATCTGTAAAACAACACAAAACACATCAAAACGTTCATTAAACCCGAGAAACTAAACAAAATATTAGGTCAAAGGAGCGGTAAAATGTGATATATTTTTCGCTCATCAAACACGAAAATATGCAAAAGCCTTTGTCGATGGTCAGATGCAAACACCCAAAGTAACCCAATTAATCATATGTCTATGTTGACTAAGAAACTTTGAATTCATTAAGATTAAGTTCCAATTATGGCTACCCTCGTCCAACAGATATATGTCTATCATTGAAGAAAATCTACCCTAAGGGAAATTTACCCTAAGGTGAGATCATGAGCTACTGAATCTAAGGATGAAACCTAAAATCCCTTCGTCAAGTTCATTTTAAGTTTACCAAATCAATCTTATTAGTGGCCAATTAATAAGAAGCATTAAGATTAAGACTCAATAAATAAACCAATATATTACCCAAGACACAAAATAACCAACTTATAAACCAGTGATATTGGAATTCATCACAACCCTAGATAAGATATTTAGTTACAACACATATATATGATTATTAAAGACATAAATAAAGAAAACATTATGCAACTAATTGGAAATTAAAAAGGTAAAATTAACAATAAAATAAAATATTGGGGGTTAAGGGATCCACTTATATTACTTCTAATTTAGAAATCTCCCTTATTATAATATATAAATCTGCATTATATTACCAACCGACCATATATGCGGTATCCTGATTAAGTCAGATTTTTAATTAATTCCAACATACCATAAAGGCGGTATCCAATTAAGTCAGATTAAAATTAATTTAATTAAGTCCAACCGATCATAAAGGCGGTATCCTATTAAGTCAGGTTTTAAGATAATTTATAAATTATAACTAAGAGAGATTAATCTAAGTTATAATAATAAAAGCTTCACCTTTCACCCCACCAGAAATAAGTTACCTACTAATACTTTAAAGTAAAACAAAGAAAGATTTATTACTTAAAATAAAAATTAAATATAAGAAAGCTGAAAATAAACAAACAAGATACTATCTTCTTAGTATTTTTAAGGAAATTCCCAGAAGAAAATATGAAGAATTCAAATAAAATCAACTTCTATTTATAGGTAAAATTCAGCCGTGTGCGTCGCGTCGCTCGTTGATTTTTGACACGTGTACACGGCTTTGCCGAGATGTTGACACTTGGCACGCGACTGTCGGCAAACTCAATTATTGGCTTGGCATCGTGATACGTGAAGGCTTGGCGTCACAATGCTGATGTCATGCTGACGCAAAGAATGACATGTGTCGGCAGACTGAATTATTATGCTGACATCATGATGACGTGTCGTCAGGCTGAATTATTGGATGAGATGATAATGCATGTGCTGATGTGGCGATGACTTGGCAATGACGAGTGTCGGCAGTATAGTAACTGAGTCGCGTCCTGATGCAGAAGGTGTGCACGCCGCGACGCGAATTTCTATTTTTGCCATTTTTGTCCGTTTTTCGCCGTTTTAGCCCCAAGTTGATTCCATTGAGTTCCAAAATCTTATTTATCTATAAAATAACACAAAAAACATCAAAATATTCTTATTTATCTACAAAATAACACAAAACACATCAAAATATTCTTATTTGTCTACAAATAACTCAAAACACATCAAAATATTCACAAAACTCGATAAACTATACAAAATATTAAGTAAAATGGCAGTAAATATTGATATATTTTCCGCTTATCACACCCTCAAACCTAACATTTTACTAGTCCTCGAGCAAAATAATAAAATACAATAAGCAACTTTAAAATAAAATTAAACTAAGCCACTTTCGTAGGGATCACAGTTGCATTTAGCGTATGCAACAAGCCTTTAAACCCCTAGGTGTCCTTAGTGGACGAGTTATAGTCTCGTGAAGGCTTACAGCGACGATACCTACAAACGTCAATCAAATGTACAATCAAACACACAAAACAATTTAGTGACTAAACAAGTGAAATTCTTATCTAAGTTAATAGTTGTTTTCTTTCTTTCTAAATTACCAAATAAGTAAATTCTCCGATTATTTTTACCATTCTCCATAAACACAATCAACAAGTATTAATCAATTCATTATACCCACAATATTCATGAGTGTAGTTGAAAAGAGAGTAATATTTTTTCCTAAATTTATATCAGAATTCACACATTTTTGGCAATGAATTTTTTTTTTAAATAACATCTTCAATCCTTGTAGCGAGCTTTGAGCCAGTGACTCCCAAACCAGTTGGCTTTAGGGCACTAGGTGTTAAGACACCCCTATAGACTTAATTAGGTGGATCTCAGATGTTTAAAGGTTCTACCGTTTGATGCAAACAATCACTGCTTACTGAGGTAAGATGTCCAGTTACTAAGTAGAAACTTTATTATTATTAACTCAAGCTTTTACCGTTTGACGTGAACAATCTCTGCTTACTAAGGCAAGACGCCTGGTTACTAAGTAAAAGCATGGTTAATTATTTATATATAATTTTTTTATTCCATCACTTTCATATGCTTCCTCCAATAAATTAGAGCATTGAATATTACAAACTTTTCACTTACTATTCATGTTTGTATGTTACCATGCATGTTGATAATACCTGTCAAATGAGCATATGAAGATATAATTTAGTCAGTATTATGGAGAATTCACAAATTTAAATAATTTGAAAAGAAATAAATAAAAATTAACTTGTTACGAAATAGGTGTAGGACACTGACCGGCGTAAACACACACGTATAACGCAAGCGCACGTATCGTTCAAGTAGTATAAAAATATCGATCCCACGAGGACTTAATTCCTACTGTTGTTATTAATTGTTGATACTATTTATTTACAAATATCTAATTATAGGGAGAAGGGAATTGATTGCTTGAAATGATTTGATTTGTAGATTTACTAAATAAATAAAAAGACAAAAGATAAAAGAAAATACTAAGGAAAATAAAAAGACTTAAAGATCTAGGGTTGTGAATCTTTCTAATATCAATTAAAAGATGAAGTAGTTAAATCATAGTTGGGTAAATTATTGAATTATTAATCTGGAACACTAAATTATGTAAAAGCCTCTTCCGAATGATCATTTACAAATACCTAGTATAATCTAATTGAACCATATGTCTATGTCAATTAAATTACCTAGATTCATTAAGATTGAGTTCCAATTATGACTACCCCCGCCCAACAGGTATATTCCTATCCTGTAAGGAAATCTATTAAAGGTTTATCTATCCTTAAAGAAGATCGTGGGTTGTTGAGACTAAGGTCTTAAACTTAAAATCCCTATGTCTAGTTCATTTTAAGTTTATCTAAATCAATTTTATTAATGGCCAATTAATAAAAAGGCATTAAGATTATGACTCAATAAATAACTCTTTTAAATTACTCAAACTATAATCTAACCCTTTTAAAACCGGTTATATTAGATTTTATCACAACCCTAGATATTTAATTTAGTTACTATACATAATTAAAACTGATATAAACTTAAAAGACAGAAAATGAAATTGCAGAAAGTAATTAAAATAAATAAATGAAATGCTAAGGTAAAAGGAAATAACTTCTACTATATACTATTTAGATATCTCCCATAAAATAATAATATATTAACTTGTGATATTTTAAACCAACCGTCCAGAATGGCGGTATCCTGATTAAGTCAAATTCAAATATACCAGCCATAAGGCGGAACAGAAATATAAATTTAAACCAACCGACCTAGAATGGCGGTATCCTCATTAAGTCAGGTTTAACCAGTTTAAATTGAATAACCAACCGACCTAGAATGGCGGTATCTTTTTATTAATTCAGATTTTAAATAGTTTATATATTATATTTTAAGGGAGATTAATCTAAATAGCAAAAGTAAAAGAATTACCTTATTACCTCAGCATAGAGACGTTACCCCCTCATGGATGGTTAGAATTACTACTACAAAGCGAAATAAAACTGAATAAAAGAAGAAAATATGAAGAACTCTCAATTATTATAAGGATTTCAGAGGAAGAGGTACATTTGAAACTAAAAATTCGAAATCTATTTATAGGCAAACAAATCTAATTTTTTATTATTATTTTTCTGATTTTTATTATTTAATTATTTAATTATTATTTTTTTTGGATCGCTGAATTTTCGACACGTGGCATGGTGTGCTAAAAATGACGGCTCGTTGAATCTTTGACACGTGGCATGGTGGTGCAATTACCAAAATACCCTCGGTGTCGGGATGCCCAAAATTACCAAAATATCCTTTTCGTCAAATTTCACAGTTTTGCTCCAAATCACCTCCAGAATATCTTGAAACTTTATTTTGGTGTCGGGATGTCCAAAATTACCAAAATTTGTGTCGGGACGTCCAAAATTACCGAAATACCCTTTTTGCCAAATTTCACCAAATTTCACAGTTTTGCTTCAAATCACCTCCAGAATGTCCTGAAATTTTGTTTCGGTGTCGGGACAATTACCAAAATACCCTTTTGTGTCGGGACGTCCAAAATTACCAAAATACCATTTTTGCCAAATTCACCAAATTTCACAGTTTTGCTCCAAATCACCTCCAGAATGTCATGAAACTTTATTTATCTACAAAATAACACAAAACACATCAAAATATTCATAAAACTCAAGAACTATACAAAATATTAAGTTAAATGAGTGGGAATAGTGATAGTTTTACCACTCATCACACCCCCAAACCTAACATTTTGCTAGTCCTCGAGCAAAATAAAATAACATAATAAAATTTAACTAAACCATTTTCGTAGGGATCACGATTGCATTTAGCATATGCAACAAGCCTTTAAACCCATAGGTGTCCCTAGTGGACGAGTTGTAGTCTCGTGAGGGTTTACAACAATGATACCCACAAACATTTTATAAAAGTAAAAAGGTAGTGAAACTAATGCACACAAAAGCAAAAAGACAATAGAAATAAAGAAGTTAGTGACTAATCATGTGAAACTTCTACTCCAAGTTATTAGTTGTTTTGTTTCATTCTAAATTACTAAATAAGTAAATTCTCCGATTATTTTTACCATTCTTCATATACACAGGCAACAAAATATTAAACAACTCATTTTTGCCCACAACGGTCATAAGTGCAGTTGATAAGAGAGTAATATTTTTGTCCTAAAGTTTTATCAGATTTCACACCTTGTTGTAGCAATGGAATAATTTTTCAGATTTTTCAGATTTTTTCTTTGATTTTTTTTCTATTTTCTATTTTTTATTTATATACAATATTTTCTATCTATGTAGCGAGCTTTAGGTCGGTGACTCCCAAACCAGTTGGCTTTAGGGCATCAGGTGTTAAGACACCCCTAAGGACTTAATTACTCAGACTTCAGATATATATACATATATATAAATTTTTCATCATTTTTTGATCCATGTAACGAGTTTTGGGCCAATGACTCCCAAACCAGTTGGTTTTAGGGCACTAGGTATTAAAATACCCTTACAGACTTAATAACTCGGATCTCAGATGTTTTTTTTTTTTTTTTTTTTTTTTTTTTTTTTTCCATCACTATTTTTTAGATGTTTCCTCCAAATGAACTAGAGTACTGGATATTACAAACTTTTCAATTTTAGCTTATGTCCGTATGTTACTATGTATGTTGATAATATCTGCTAACTAAGTATATGAAGATTCATTTTAGTCAGTTTTATGGAGATTTACAGATTTAATAATTCAAAAGTGAATAAACAAAAATTAACTTGTTTTGAATTAGGTTGAAATACGTCTCAGGAGTGGAAATTCCTTACACAGCTATTTCTTACCAATTTCATCTTTTTAGTCAACATAACAACCACATATTTCTACTAGTCATAAAACTATAATTTACATTTTTTTTTTTTTTTTAAAAAAGTTTAAACAAAGGCTCAGTTTATGGTTGTGACTAACTGTCGAATGGACTTCCCGTTGTAGATTCCCCAGAGGGAGGGTGGAGCGAGGCTCACTTAAGTACCCTAGCCCCTTAGGCTCTTATCGCTTGTTGTCAGGAATAAACAACGAGTCCTCCAAACTAGTCTGTCACAACACGCTACAAGTGAATGATTATCTAGGTGCCTTCACAGCTTTTCCTTATAAAAAGGTAGTGAGTGAAGGAAGACACCAAACCATCACCTAGCTTTAAATATGCCCTTTGTTTTTATTAATTTTTTTTAATTTTTTTGTATTTTTCGAAAAATTTTGGACTAAAAATAAAAACACAATACAAACAAGTACTATTAACTATTCATCACCCCCAAACCTAAATGAGACATTGTCCCCAATGTCTTAAACAGTAGAAGAAGAGTTTAGAAAATCGTACCTGGTTAGCTGAAATTCTACATGAAATTAAAGGTTAAGATCCAGATTTATTCTACGCTTCTTACCACGATCGTCCTCGGACCATTTTATCTTTGAAATGATAGGGTCAACTTGTGGTTCAAAGGCTACGAGTTGATCAATTAGATCTGGAGCAGTTCTGGCAGTAAAGAGGAGTTCTTTCATAGGTTTGGACACGAACCCATTTCTCCGAGCATCATCAAGAAACACACAAAGAAAATCATAAAATCCATCAACGTTGAGTAGTCCAAGCGGTTTCTGGTGTATGTTCAGATTCGCCCAAGATAGTACAATAAAAATTTCCTCCAATGTGCCTAAGCCACCTGGCAAAGCAATAAAAGCATCAGAACGGTTAATCATTTCTACCAGTCGTTCAGACATACCTGGCACGATCAGTTCCTCTCCGTTTGTTGGTTCAATAAGATTTGCCTCTGCCAAGGGTTTTGGGATGATTCCCAAAACATGACTGCCTCCTTCCTGTACGGCCTTTGAAACGATCCCCATAAGTCCGAGATTTCCTCCGCCATATATTAGGTGCATATTCCTTGCTGCTAAGACTCGACCCAATTCCTGTGCTGCTTCTATGTATTGTGGTTTAGTACCACAGTACTACCGCAAAACACACAGATGTTCTCAACTCGTCTTCTTGAAGTGGCTTCCATTTTTTTTATGTATTTCTTTCTCAAATTAGGATGCCTTCAAAAGTGCAATGACGGGCTGAATTTATAGTACCTGAAAATGGGTGAATATAATAATAGCACAAGTATCTTCCAGAGGACGATTGTTAGCTAAACAACAAAAGAGATCGTGAAAGGTCAAAAAGTCTGGATCTTGTCTACGAAAATAAAGATAATTACAACAGAAAAGCAAATCAAAGCAATAATTAAGGCAACGGAATTGTGTATGCAATACGCCACTTGTTTGGTATATAAATCCATTAGGATGTGTCTTAAGATTTCATTCCTTATTCAGTCATCGTTAATGAATTGTTTCTCCTCTTTAATTGCCAAACACAATTCCTTCTGTCTTAAAATACTCCGTTTGTGCCTTTCCCTACAAAAATAACACACAATATTAAAAAGTTCACACAAAATATGAAAACAGAAATTACAACAAATTGCATGGGTTGCCTCCCTGCCAGCGCTAAATTTTTCGTCTTCAGCCAGACGTGACTGAAATTCATCTGTTAAGGAGGTTTCAGCGTCGTTTTGGATGTCCTATTAAAGACAATCCCGTGAGCGTTGCTTTTGAAGGGTCTCTTCCAACGGTAAAGTGGCAAAAAGAGTTTTGTCTCATTCAGTGCTCGTGCCACCTTTTTGATCTTTGTTGCTCCAATGGTTCCTGCAAAGAAAGAAAGAAAATCAGGAGGTCTTGTATGGTGCTTGACTTGGAATGGAAATTCCATTCTGTCAAGCTTCTGGTTGATATCTTTGATTTGTACTCCCCAAAACAGCGATGTTTCGCCTGAATTCACTGTATCTTTAATTTTGTCTGACATTGCTCCTCTATTTGCTCTGCTTCTTGCTCCACCGTTTCTTCACAGATGAATTTTAGGATCTCAGCATTCAGTTCTTCATCCGTCATCTGTGAAATACATGCTTCTGAAATATCAATGTGAGAATGTAAAGAAATGTCAGATTTTAGGTCTTCATCCTCTGATTTGAGTGAATGATTGGCTTAGGTAGATCGTCTTCAAACATTAGTGCAAAGCATTCTCCAAGATCTGCATTCTGAGGATGGAAAGTTTCATTCTTCCTTGTTGGTGCAGTTAGTACAAGAAACTCAGCTTCTTCATCCTCGTCAGAGTCAGAATAATAAAAATCAAATTGAGACTTTGTTGGTGCAGGCTCCTGAACTGATACCTCTGATTCTTGATACTGTTCAGCCTCGTCCTCTGTTATGAAGTCATGATGAATCTCAGGATATTCGAAGGCTTCTTCAGTATTATTTGAATTTGCTCCGTGAGATATGTGATCCAGGTTCTCTGTTAATTGTCTAACTTGATCTGTCATCCTTTGTATAGACGCTGCTTGACTCTGAATTTGTACATCAAATTGAGCTTCTTGTTTCTTGAGCCAATCTTTTAGCATGTAATTCAACTGATCTTCTTCTGATGGATCTGGTTCTTGATGAAGATCGTAGATAGAAGGTGGATAAGATGGAAAATGTGATGATTCTACGTACCTTGGTTGATTCCAAAAATTCTGCCACTCTGAAAGGTAAATACATTGATCGCTCGGGTGGTTACCATCACAAATTACACATCTCCCCATTTCATTCTGTTGAGCAAATGTAGAATTGCTTGATTCTGAATTCCAGTGATAATTGTTGTGCTGGACAACAGGCCTCAGAAAACTAGACTGTTGCTCCTGAATTTGGAGTGTATCTCTTCTAGTAAAGCTTGTAATTTTTCAAAATGTTCCATTTTTTAATCACCTGAAAACAAAAGAAAGAAATAAAATTACAGATAATAATAAAGAAAATTAGATATAAGTAAATTAGATAGCTTCAAAATTAATAACTCAAGAAATATAAGTCCCCGGCAACGGCGCCAAAAACTTGACCGGCGTAAACACACACGTATAACGCAAGCGCACGTATCGTTCAAGTAGTATAAAAATATCGATCCCACGAGGACTTAATTCCTACTGTTGTTATTAATTGTTGATACTATTTATTTACAAATATCTAATTATAGGGAGAAGGGAATTGATTGCTTGAAATGATTTGATTTGTAGATTTACTAAATAAATAAAAAGACAAAAGATAAAAGAAAATACTAAGGAAAATAAAAAGACTTAAAGATCTAGGGTTGTGAATCTTTCTAATATCAATTAAAAGATGAAGTAGTTAAATCATAGTTGGGTAAATTATTGAATTATTAATCTGGAACACTAAATTATGTAAAAGCCTCTTCCGAATGATCATTTACAAATACCTAGTATAATCTAATTGAACCATATGTCTATGTCAATTAAATTACCTAGATTCATTAAGATTGAGTTCCAATTATGACTACCCCCGCCCAACAGGTATATTCCTATCCTGTAAGGAAATCTATTAAAAGTTTATCTATCCTTAAAGAAGATCGTGGGTTGTTGAGACTAAGGTCTTAAACTTAAAATCCCTATGTCTAGTTCATTTTAAGTTTATCTAAATCAATTTTATTAATGGCCAATTAATAAAAAGGCATTAAGATTATGACTCAATAAATAACTCTTTTAAATTACTCAAACTATAATCTAACCCTTTTAAAACCGGTTATATTAGATTTTATCACAACCCTAGATATTTAATTTAGTTACTATACATAATTAAAACTGATATAAACTTAAAAGACAGAAAATGAAATTGCAGAAAGTATTAAAATAAATAAATGAAATGCTAAGGTAAAAGGAAATAACTTCTACTATATACTATTTAGATATCTCCCATAAAATAATAATATATTAACTTGTGATATTTTAAACCAACCGTCCAGAATGGCGGTATCCTGATTAAGTCAAATTCAAATATACCAGCCATAAGGCGGAACAGAAATATAAATTTAAACCAACCGACCTAGAATGGCGGTATCCTCATTAAGTCAGGTTTAACCAGTTTAAATTGAATAACCAACCGACCTAGAATGGCGGTATCTTTTTATTAATTCAGATTTTAAATAGTTTATATATTATATTTTAAGGGAGATTAATCTAAATAGCAAAAGTAAAAGAATTACCTTATTACCTCAGCATAGAGACGTTACCCCCTCATGGATGGTTAGAATTACTACTACAAAGCGAAATAAAACTGAATAAAAGAAGAAAATATGAAGAACTCTCATTTATTTATAAGGATTTCAGAGGAAGAGGTACATTTGAAACTAAAAATTCGAAATCTATTTATAGGCAAAAAAATCTAATTTTTTATTATTATTTTTCTGATTTTTATTATTTAATTATTTAATTATTTAATTATTATTTTTTTTGGATCGCTGAATTTTCGACACGTGGCATGGTGTGCTAAAAATGACGGCTCGTTGAATCTTTGACACGTGGCATGGTGGTGCAATTACCAAAATACCCTCGGTGTCGGGATGCCCAAAATTACCAAAATATCCTTTTCGTCAAATTTCACAGTTTTGCTCCAAATCACCTCCAGAATATCTTGAAACTTTATTTTGGTGTCGGGATGTCCAAAATTACCAAAATTTGTGTCGGGACGTCCAAAATTACCAAAATACCCTTTTTGCCAAATTTCACCAAATTTCACAGTTTTGCTTCAAATCACCTCCAGAATGTCCTGAAATTTTGTTTCGGTGTCGGGACAATTACCAAAATACCCTTTTGTGTCGGGACGTCCAAAATTACCAAAATACCATTTTTGCCAAATTCACCAAATTTCACAGTTTTGCTCCAAATCACCTCCAGATGTCATGAAACTTTATTTATCTACAAAATAACACAAAACACATCAAAATATTCACAAAACTCAAGAAACTATACAAAATATTAAGTTAAATGAGTGGGAAATAGTGATAGTTTTACCACTCATCAGACACAGAAATGGACGACGCTGTTCCAGGCTGGCGGCCAAGTCGGGAGTACGGATTAGCCTGTGGTGGACTAAACCGGAGAATAAAATGGAGTCGTCACCCGGTGTGAACCGGAAAATGATTTAAGGCCGCACTCACCCCTCGCAATGGAGGACCTCAAACCGTTGGGTTCAGAATGGTCCCTTACTTATGTCACTTGTAATGAACGGATTTGTTCAATAACTTAACCGAATCTACGCAACATATATGTCCAAGAATGACCTAAATCTAGTTCGCATTCATAAAGATAAATCTTATGTCTAAGTTTGCGTACTTTAAAAGTAAGTCATCATAACGGCAAACATACGATATCACACAATGGGCATGTTGAATTATCAAATATAAAGAATAAATAACATCCTAAACATAAACGTAAATTAAATTCCTATTGCGAAAGAAAATAACTATAACATGCATAAAGAAACAACGTACTAATAGCTAAATCATGCTTAAGAATAA
>SKCR01037957.1:0-68369 GCA_019454045.1 Zanthoxylum bungeanum | reverse complement strand
AAAGCAAGGACGAAGCTATAGAGAAATTTGTTCTCTATAAGAATGAAGTTGAGAACCAACTGAATAAAAGAATTAAGGAGTTAAGAAGTGATCGTGGTGGTGAGTATGTTTTTCCTTTTGAATCACTTTGTGAACAAAATGGAATCATACATCAAACCACAGCTCCTTATTCACCTCAATCCAATGGGATTGCGGAACGGAAGAATCATACCTTGAAAGAGATGATGAACGTTATGTTAATTAGCTCTGGCTTACCTCAGAATATGTGGGGAGAAGCTGTGTCTTATCAGCTAATTACCTTTTGAATAAGGTACCACGGAAAGAAGTAGGGAAAACTCCTTATGAAATGTGGAAAGGAAAAGTACCTTCCTATAAATTCCTACGAGTCCGGGGGTGTCTTGCCAAGGTAGTCATTTTGTAGGGGTTTTAGGGGCAGAATCCGGTAACGCAGCGGAAGCGGCGGAAAATCCTATTTTCCGATTTCAAAACTTTTTCTCGAATTAATTAAATAAACATATTTATTTAACATTCCAATAATCAAATTATGAAATAAAATTCAAATGAATCATATTCAAGTGAATTTACCGAAATGCCCTCACATTGGTATTTTGTCCATTTTAGTCCGAAATTGATCTAATCAATTTTGAATGATTCTAAATCATTTCTAAGATGAACTTAGCATGTTCAAAACATCAAAACACCAAGGGCAACACAAATCCCCATTTTTGCAAGTTTGGCCGAATGCACCCAATTGGTGCCATTTTGTGCACTTTGTCATTTCATGCATCAAAACACATCAAGATGTAATCCAATGAACATGAAACTTTATATGCATCATATACACATCCAAATGCACAACATATATGAAAATCCCCAAATTTGGAAGTGGTCTTAAACCCTAATTTTTCAATTTCATCAAATTGGACAAATTAGACCAAATTGGTTAAATACATCACTTTAATCATCTTTCTTCCATCCAATCAAAGTCTCAACACAATGAAACAACTCAAGATCAAATCTAGGTCATCTAAGAGTGGGTCAACAACTCTAGATTAGCAACATGGTTTCCAAAACCTTAAAAGAAAGCTTATAACTACAATAGTCACAACTTTCCTTCATCATACATGCTCAACACTTCCATCAAAACTTCCATCAACAAAAACACAAGGAATAAAGAAATAAATAACCTAAGAACATCATATGTTAAAGCCTAGATCCTAAGGAACATTTTCCTTTCTAATAGCAAGTTGGAAAAACTCACTAAAATCCAAGCTTTCTTTGATTTCTTCTTTTTCTCACAAGCTTCCTTTGCTTCCATTAATGGAGTTTTCTTTGAAATGTATTAGGTTAACTTCCAAATGAAATGAAAAACAATATATACTTGCATTAGAAAGGCCTTGGCCGAATTTGACAAAGGTTTATACAAGAAATATTAATTTCAACTTTATTTGAATTTCATTTGATCAACTTATCTTATCAACTTAATAAATATCTAAAACACCTTTATTGATATTTATTTAAGTCAAAAAAAGCAACCAAGAAAAATATAACTCTTATATTTAAAGTGTATTGGCCGAATTTAATGGAAAATAAAGGAAAAAATATTTTTATTTTTCAAACAATTTTGAACAAATATCTTAAGAAGTCAAAATCAATTTGACAACCTTTTTCCTTTAATGTATAAGTCAACAATTGCAACTTATAATCATTTCCTAACTTTATCATTTGGTGATATATTTATATTTTAATTATATTAATCATTTAACAATTAAATAATTAAATAATTAATTAAATATAAATATATCAAATATATTATTATATTTACTTTATATATCTCAAATACATATATTAATGATATATGTCAAATACCTTTATTTGACTATTTATTAATGTGTATTTAATAATATCATATATTAAATACAAATACACATTAATTAGGAAATGACGGTTCGGCCCGTTCGCATGTATTTTTCGTTTACGATTAAACGATATATAAATAATCATCATTATTCATAAATGTTGCTCTAGTGCTCTACGAGTATGTTTCATTATTGAGACTCTCTAGATTCAGGTATATCCGTCACGAAATCCAATTTCATGTCCATAATCTATCCACCCGTAGATTATGACGATCACGGATAAACGAGCTGAATCATACAGGTCGAGGTCATTGCATACGTATAATCCCTCCGTCACAGGTATCCGGATAATCCCAGAGATATAGATGTGAACGTCAAATCTCTATAGGTATTATCTCGTCGACGTATCTATTAGCAATCTCTAAATAACACTCGGAACTTACTTCCGAAGTATACTGTGGCCACAGATTTAACAGACTGCTAATAATATATGGACTACCTATGCTCTGTACACAGAACTGACAGATCCTATCTTGACACACACAGGATATCATGAGGATCGATCCACACCCAACGAACAGGCGGAGGTCTGATCTAAGTAGATCGGTGACGTGACTGCCATCTAAGTATGGAGGATGTCTCATATATCCACAGTGGTGTCTCAAGTCGAAGGACCACTATGCTACTCAACCCGAGAAGATTCTTATTGACGTGGTTGTACCACCCATTAAGAATCTTCGGTGAGTCGTTCAGTGTTTATCCACTATAAACACCTACACGTCTATACGAGTCTCCATAGACTCATGGTTCATTGGGATAAACCATCGGACCAAGTCTCGATATACGACATGTACTGGTCTCAACGGATTTGACTAACCGACCCGTGTTAGCAAATCTTGACCAGGAACTATGTTTGATAATATTCATATAGCAGTGACACTTCCCAATGTCAATTACAAACTAACTTGTAACTGTGTAATGCATTATATATTATCGGGCCTTTGTCTAATATATACATATCACTAAACCACATTTAGTTTCAATCTAATCGTAATCAGATCGAATACGTATATAAGAACAAGAGGTGCAACCATAAATAAGTAATATTATGGAATAAGGGGATGTTCGTATTCATGAATCAGACATAAATACGGTCCGGATTGGCGCTCTGAGCACCAACCCCAACAATTTCTCCCACTTGCTCTAGTGCCAATCCACGGTATCATATACACGTCTCAATGTGTATCATATGCATATGGCCCTCAAAAGCTCACCAGTACTTAAGAGGCAAGAAACAAGTCCGCTATGAAATATCGAGTTTGTCAAACAAACTCTATCGTTTCCCATAGTCAACATCATTCATATTTTGTAGAATCTAAATTATACATTAATATGAAATGGATGCTATATCTGTATTATGCTACAGCTACTAAGTTGTCCAAGTATTTAGGGATCAAATCCAAAAATACTATGAGGACAACCGCAAGCACAATACCAATTTAAAACTTCTATTTTAAAAGGTCACTATGCAACTTCATAAGTCAATACTTCAAAAGTTGCATTTGATTCCACTAAATAGTAGAATCCTTCGTGACACTCCTACTGCATTATTTGTGACTCTTTATGACGTAGACTGTCTAACGTCATAATTAGTCTCAAAACTAATATGACCCTAATGGTTGCAAACTGTATTCTCCATGAATTAGAAACTCGTTCTTAATATCTCAAAGATCATAAAGAACGTGTTTCATGATCCATCATATGGTCTATAAGATGTCAAAATAACTCGTAACAATTACGATTAAATCGACATCGATAATCGCATATTATAAAGTATTTATTATGTCATCATCAAATGATACATAAGATTGATTAGACCCTCTAATCAAGATCTCTTTCGAAAGAGGAATCATCTTTTACGAAAAATGAATACTTTATATAAGACACACAATAACTGTCGAACAGTTATACTAACTGTCATACAGATAGCCTTGTTATGTCATTTATTAGATCATATCTAATGTACGAATAATAGGAGTATCTCACAAGTCTCTTGGTTTTATATCTTATATAAAACTTTATATCAAATATAACAGAGACTACTCCCACTGCTATCACGGGTAAGAAGAAGAGACTTAGGTAAATCTTTTACCTCATAAACATCTCATTATTACTATAATAATGACAATGTCGTTAAGATATATAACACTAGAAAGTAATATGTACGCTCCCACTAACCCTTCTGATCACATATGTATTCTATATACTTTGACAATATCAGACAATCTGACGATATCAAAAATAGAGAACACATATTTCTAGAAGACTTATCCGAGTCTACAATAGGCTCTATAAGCTAGCACACTAAACTGCGATCTCAGCAGAACACAAACTCTAGGGCCATTTCAGAATGAACTCTTCAAATAAGGAAATCACAACTGATCTCTTATCTGAATAAGTCATCCAAAAACGCCACTTTGCATTCTTTAGCTAAAATATACAGTTTATTATCAACATTAACCAATATATCTTTAATTGTTCAATTAGCGTGACTAGAGATAAGTTTTCTCAGAATCTACAATAGATTGCTGAGTATAACTTTTCTCACTGTCATACTATAAAGGTCAAACCTTTAATAAGCTCACATTGCTTCCGTTGTGCAAACAATAGCACATATCATGAACTAATTCATAATGAAAGCGTAATCAAGTTCAAAACTTGATCATAGTAAGCTATGAACAATTTTAGATCTAAGGTTCAATGGTTAACTTCCAGAATCGATATCAAATATCGCTTCCATTAAAAGTCATAGGATAATTTTTATTCATTAAGAAAACAATGGAACCATTAAGTATCAAATACTCGTGAATGATTCTGTTATCCTATTGGACTTGCACGGAAGATGTATAAGGGTTGTTTAATCTTATTAATTACGTAGTTCCATTTATAATTTATCATTCTCACATTTGACTTCAATAAGTCAAGTCTTTTCTACAATAGTTAACATCGATGTTACACACCAAGTAATAAAACGATTTTATTACTTAGAATCGTAGGAAAGATATTCTATTAAATAGAATACAATATTCTATTAAACAGAATAAACGATAAATTTTTACTTATACCTCCAAGGTGTAAGTCATTTCCATTATATAACTATTATATAAAAGAAAGATTGAAATCTCAAACTTTTCAAGATTCAAATTTTCTACCTATACATATCATATATGCAACTATAGAAAATAATGGAACATTAATTAAAGAGATGAATTAGTGTTAGTGGAGTATAACCCCAAGAGTATTGAAACTAATTCGGTAACTTTCAATATCGGACGAATCAAATCATATAAGATTCGATTGCTCCCACTACTCAATTCCATCAAGATGGAATCATGGAAGAATAATATTGAATATGAATCATATTCACTAAATAACCTTAGAACTAATTGCATTAAATTCATACGTTTGATCGTATCAAAGATCTTTGAACAGTTCAAAGACATGTTATGAATTTTGAGGATAGAATTCTCTAAAACCTTTAGATTGAATATATTTGAACAAGTCAAAAATGTTCAATCTACGTTTCATCAGAACGGATTTAAAGTACTTGATACTTTCAAGACTTTCAATATGTGTTCCTTCAGAAACACATAACTAAGTTATGACAATTCATCAACTAAGTTACGAAGTAAAGAAAACTACCTTAAGCAATTATTATTCATTAAACTACATACATCCAATGTATCAGTTAAATAAATCTGGTGGTCCAATGACAATCATTGATTAAACGAGATCTTAATCACTTTCCTGAATACAATATTCATTAAATGGATAAGGATATGTGGTGTGATCTAGTATCAAACCATCCTTCCACCATACGGAATAAGCATCCAATGCTTAAGTGATTAAACCCATAAAGCACCGTTCTAAATTATTTACTTTACCGAATAATTTTTCTTAATGTTTATCTCTACGTTAATGACACTACTAGTTATTATAAAATATGTAACAATTGTTTATAAAGAACAAGTGACTATCCAATAGTCGCAAGTTCCAATATCAAATATCAAAACAATCGTTAACCAATATTTCAAATAACTAGACGGGAGATCTGGTATCCAATACCTATAGTTGTAGTATCGTGAAAATCGATATTTTCTATACACAAATATACGCATCTCCTTTCTTTAGCTTTACTATTTGCATTCAACTATTCACAACAATTGTAAATAACTGATTAGCAAATTGTGTCAGACACATTACCTCTAAAGGTAATTAAAGCTTAGAAACGTCATTACTAGATAAACAAATACCTAATAGGGCTTTCTAAATGCCAGTCAAGAATCTCGAGACATGAACTAATTCAAGTCAATTCTTACTGCATAAGAAACTATTGTCTCTAAAGTATTATATCCTAAAGGGGATATCTATCTAGATTATCTATCATGACTTAGAAACTAAGTCATTAACCATTTTTATTTTTCAAGAAAATCGGAACAACAGTTCCCGATGGTTTAGACTAATCTAATAATATCCAAGTCTATTAGTATCTAGAACCTATTCTAGAATAACTGCAACCAAGAGTCTAGTCAGATAACATATCAAAATATGTGTGCAGTAAATAAAAATTTAATTTTATCTACTATAGAATAAGGAAACAAACAAGCGGCAATTTCCATAATAACATACACTGCCTAAGTTATGGAATATTTTAAACTTAGCAGTGCCTCCCACTATTTTTACGTAATGCCGTAATCCCCAACGGAAAGACGAGAATTCAATAATTAAATCGAATTCCATAATGGGAAGAGGACCCCATGAATATATTTCGACTCACAGCAGAGGCACGGTCTCGCCTACGTATATTCACAGGTAGACAACTAATTGTCAATCACTCACTAGTGACTTCAAGGTTCGGTCCTGGCCGTTTCTCGTTGTCGCTGCGAAGGCAGGCCCACAAGGAGACGTACCAAGGTTAAACTTGTCAATGATAAACTCAAGTTACTTGCGTAACCCTGACAGCTAGGGCACGTTCAGGATTCCGCTTTCGCTTGAATTTATCTAGTATCTAATATACATCGGCATAAATAAATTTCTATCAGCTACACCCTCACAGCAGAGGTACGGTCTCGGATGTAGTCAACGAAAAGATATTTATAAACCGTATTGACAAGACGGACCAAGAAACAAGTATTCCAAATACTAGTTACTTTAAAACCTTATTAAGCGGGGATATTCATTAAGTGTCATACACCCTAAATCTAATCAAATTAGATTATAACATGCATGTATAAAGTCAGAAAACATGATTAAACATTGAATAAAACAAGCTAATTATTTTATGGAGCCTAGAATCAGACTCGCTCCGATACCATTTTGTAGGGGTTTTAGGGGCAGAATCCGGTAACGCAGCGGAAGCGGCGGAAAATCCTATTTTCCGATTTCAAAACTTTTTCTCGAATTAATTAAATAAACATATTTATTTAACATTCCAATAATCAAATTATGAATAAAATTCAAATGAATCATATTCAAGTGAATTTACCGAAATGCCCTTACATTGGTATTTTGTCCATTTTAGTCCGAAATTGATCTAATCAATTTTGAATGATTCTAAATCATTTCTAAGATGAACTTAACATGTTCAAAACATCAAAACACAAAGGCAACACAAATCCCCATTTTTGCAAGTTTGGCCGAATGCACCCAATTGGTGCCATTTGTGCACTTTGTCATTTCATGCATCAAAACACATCAAGATGTAATCCAATGAACATGAAAATTTATATGCATCATATAAACATCCAAATGCACAACATATATGAAAATCCCCAAATTTGGAAGTGGTCTTAAACCCTAATTTTCAATTTCATCAAATTGGACAAATTAGACCAAATTGGTTAAATACATCACTTTAATCATCTTTCTTCCATCCAATCAAAGTCTCAACACAATGAAACAACTCAAGATCAAATCTAGGTCATCTAAGAGTGGGTCAACAACTCTAGATTAGCAACATGGTTTCCAAAACCTTAAAAGAAAGCTTATAACTACAATAGTCACAACTTTCCTTCATCATACATGCTCAACACTTCCATCAAAACTTCCATCAACAAAAACACAAGGAATAAAAAGAAATAATAACCTAAGAACATCATATGTTAAAGCCTAGATCCTAAGGAACATTTTCCTTTCTAATAGCAAGTTGGAAAAACTCACTAAATCCAAGCTTTCTTTGATTTCTTCTTTCTTTCTCATAAGCTTCCTTTGCTTCCATTAATGGAGTTTTTCTTGAAATGTATTAGGTTAACTTCCAAATGAAATGAAAAACAAATATACTTGCATTAGAAAGGCCTTGGCCGAATTTGACAAAGGTTTATACAAGAAATATTAATTTCAACTTCATTTGAATTTCATTGATCAACTTATCTTATCAACTTAATAAATATCTAAAACACCTTTATTGATATTTATTTAAGTCAACAAAAGCAACCAAGAAAAATATAACTCTTATATTTAAAGTGTATTGGCCGAATTTAATGGAAAATAAAGGAAAAAATATTTTTATTTTTCAAACAATTTTGAACAAATATCTTAAGAAGTCAAAATCAATTTGACAACATTTTTCCTTTAATGTATAAGTCAACAATTACACTTATAATCATTTCCTAACTTTATCATTTGGTGATATTTATATTTTAATTATATTAATCATTAACAATTAAATAATTAAATAATTAATTAATATAAATATATCAAATATATGTATTATATTTACTTTAAATATCTCAAATACATATATTATGATATATGTCAAATACCTTTATTTGACTATTTATTAATGTGTATTTAATAATATCATATATTAAATACAAATACACATTAATTAGGAAATGACGGTTCGGCCCGTTCGCATGTATTTTTCGTTTAACGATTAAACGATATATAAATAATCATCATTATTCATAAATGTTGCTCTAGTGCTCTACGAGTATGTTTCATTATTGAGACTCTCTAGATTCAGGTATATCCGTCACGAAATCCAATTTCATGTCCATAATCTATCCACCCGTAGATTATGACGATCACGGATAAACGAGCTGAATCATACAGGTCGAGGTCATTGCATACGTATAATCCCTCCGTCACAGGTATCCGGATAATCCCAGAGATATAGATGTGAACGTCAAATCTCTATAGGTATTATCTCGTCGACGTATCTATTAGCAATCTCTAAATAACACTCGGAACTTACTTCCGAAGTATACTGTGGCCACAGATTTAACAGACTGCTAATAATATATGGACTACCTATGCTCTGTACACAGAACTGACAGATCCTATCTTGACACACACAGGATATCCTGAGGATCGATCCACACCCAACGAACAGGCGGAAGTCTGATCTAAATAGATCGGTGATGTGACTGCCATCTAAGTGTGGAGGATGTCTCATACATCCACAGTGGTGTCTCAAGTCGAAGGACCACTATGCTACTCAACCCGAGAAGATTCTTATTGACGTGGCTGTACCATCCATTAAGAATCTTCGGTGAGTCGTTCAGTGTTTATCCACTATAAACACCTACACGTCTATACGAGTCTCCATAGACTCATGGTTCATTTGGATAAACCATCGGACCAAGTCTCGATATACGACATGTACTGGTCTCAACGGATTTGACTAACCGACCCGTGTTAGCAAATCTTGACCAGGAACTATGTTTGATAATATTCATATAGCAGTGACACTTCCCAATGTCAATTACAAACTAACTTTGTAACTGTGTACTGCATTATATATTATCGGGCCTTTGTCTAATATATACATATCACTAAACCACATTTAGTTTCAATCTAATCGTAATCAGATCGAATACGTATATAAGAACAAGAGGTGCAACCATAAATAAGTAATATTATGGAATAAGGGGATGTTCGTATTCATGAATCAGACATAAATACGGTCCGGATTGGCGCTCTGAGCACCAACCCCAACACATTTCTCACCTAAGAAGGTGAAGATAGGACCACAAACTGTTGATTGAATTTTCATAGGATATGCACATAACAGTAATGCTTATCGATTTCTTGTGTATGAGTCTACTGTACCATATCACAAGAATATGATAATGGAGTCGAGGAATGCATCATTTTTCGAATATGTTTTTCCCTGTAAAACTAATTCGAATTCAAATGTGCATAAACGGGCACATGAGACTATCATTGAAGATAGTCAGGACCAAGAACACATATGTTCCAGAGGATCAACATGTTGTTGAACTTGAACCAAGACGTAGCAAAAGAGCTAGAACAGAAAAATCATTTGGTCCAGATTTTCTGACATTTTTGCTAGAGAATGATCCTCAAAGCTATAACGAAACTGTAAGGTCAGCTGATGGTGCCTTGTGAAAAGATGCCATCAATAGTGAAATTGAATCCATCTTACAAAATCACACCTGGGAGTTAGTGAATCTTCCTCCAGGATTTAAACCTTTAGGGTCCAAGTGGATTTTCAAAAAGAAAATAAATGTAGATGGATCAATTGACAAGTACAAAGCAAGACTTGTAATTAAAGGTTACAGACAACGTGAAGGTCTTGAATACTTTGATACTTATTATCCTGTAACGAGAATAAATTTCATAAGGATGATACTAGCGATTGCAGCTTTGCACAATCTTGAGGTACATCAGATGGATGTGAAAACAGCCTTTCTGAATGGAGATTTAGATGAAGAAATCTACATAGAACAACCTGAAGGCTTTATAGCTCCAGGACAAGAAAAGAAAGTCTGTAAGTTAGTTAAATCCTTGTATGAATTGAAACAAGCCCCGAAACAGTGGCATAAAAAGTTTGATGACACCATGTTGGCAAATGGTTTCAAAATCAATGAATGTGATAAATGTATTTATGTCAGAGAGACAGAATTTGGCTATGTCGTTTTATGTCTCTACGTTGATGACATACTGATTGTCGGGAGTAATGTTAAAATGGTGAAATCTACCAAGAATATGCTAAAATCCAAGTTTGACATGAAAGACATTGGTCTAGCAGATGTCATTCTGGGAATAAAGATCTCGAGAAGTCCAGATGGACTTATTCTTGATCAGTCGCACTATGTGGACAATATTCTTGGTAAATTCAACAATGATGATTCTGCTGTGGCTAGAACTCCTTTAGATGTGAGTCTACATCTATCGAAGAATATGGGAGATGGTATATCTCAAGTAGAATACTCTAGAGTGATCGGGAGTTTGATGTATCTATCGAGTTGTACAAGGCATGATATAGCATGTATAGTAAACAAGCTCAGCAGATATACGAGTAATCCAGGGGTTGATCACTGGAAAGCAACAGTGAGAGTACTTAGGTAATTACGTTTTACTCGTAATTATGAGTTGCACTATCATAGATATCCAGCTGTAGTCAAAGGATACAGTGATGCTAATTGGATATCTGAAATGAAAGACTCAAAGTCTACCAGTGTCTATGTGTTTACACTAGCAGGTGCAGCTATATCATGAAAATCCTCCAAACAGACTGTGATAGCCAGATCTACAATGGAATCAGAATTCTTTGCATTAGACAAGTGTGCTGAAGAAGCAGAATGGCTTTGAAATTTTCTAGAGGATATTCCAAGTTGGCCTAAGCCAGTGCCAGCAATTTGCATTCATTGCGATAGTCAATCTGCAATTGGAAGGGCACATAACAATATGTATAATGGTAAGTCTAGACATATTCGTCGTAGACACAATACCGTTAGACAATTACTCTCTACTGGAGTTATTTCGATTGACTATGTAAAGTCAAATGATAACATTGCGGATCCGCTAACCAAAGGGTTAAATAGAGAGTTGGTTGTGAAATCATCGATGGGAATGGGACTAAAGCCCATTAGATAAATGTTTATTACGAAGGAAACCCAACCTTGTTGATTGGAGATCCCAAGATCTAGGTTCAATGGGACAACCTACTCGTAAATGACATAATTGGTTCACTGTGGGGGTTACCCTTTAGTCCATTCCTATGGTGAAATGAAACGGTGATGCTCGTATGGATGGAGGTTAAGCAAAAGCTTTTAATGATTCTTATGCGTCTGGAATCCGAGCAGAGTATTACGAGATACTCTTAAATAAGATATCACCTATGTGAGAGAGAAGTGGGGCCGCTTCAAAGGGAATTGTACGGGGCACAATTCTTAGAAACTCTTGCAGAACCAGGTTAATGTTCATGGCCAAAATGAACATAACAATGAGAACTCAGATGTGTTAGGTAAAATATATGTGTGATATATATTCTCCATTTATATGAACGACAGTACAGTTCAATGACATCGCGTCCACTGTCAGCCAGTAATTGAGATATATTTTCACAAGGGAAGGTTCAAAGGCTGAGGCCTACCTATCCTATGCAGGTGTTGAACCGTTGAACTCTTCTAGGTCAAAATAAAATGTTTTATAAAATATTTTTATTTGACGGTTTTCGCCAATTTCATTCATGTGGGGGATTGTTGGGAAAATACGTATGAGTAAGCATTTTGAGGCTCAATTTTAAGCATGGTCCATTTCGTGTTAGTGGTTGTTATTGAATGATTCAGATACTCCTCCATGAGTACTTCTAAATGGTATATTCATATGCTTAAAATAGTGCTTGGGTGAATGAGAAATTATTGCTCAAAGTTCACCCATTGGTGTTGGAAAATAAAGAGAAGTTAGCTTGTCTCATATGGGAAAGCTATAGAGGGAAAATTGTGCTTATATATGATTGCTCATATGTAGATGGGTAAGAGTTATAAGGATAGAGACTCTCTCTACGTGCGCGTAGGGGGGTGCAAATCAAAATCCAAACAGGCTTGGCTCGTGTGCACCTGCGTGTCCTACGTACACGAATGCTGGACCAAATTGTGCGGGCCTGGGCCAGCCAAATTTTTACTAATCTCTTCAGTTTTCCAATCCTTTTGAATTTCCATAACAGCTAATTTAATTAGCTTAGTGGTTACAACAAGTGAAAGGCCTACCATTTATGAGATATAATTGGCATGTTAATTTCCTTTAAATGAGCTGTGTTTTTCGTTTTCCTATATAAACAATACTCAGTTTTTTTTTTAAAACACAGAGTATAAAAAAAACAAAACATCACACACAACAGCTCGTTTTCTTTGTTTTGTTAAGGGAAAGTTCAAACACTTTTGTGGTTCGTTGGAAACGAGTTTGGTGGTGCCCTTACTCGTACGGTTTCCGTTGTATCCTGGTGTGGGAACACAAACTGGGCGACGCATGTTGTCCCGGACTCGCGGCCCAGTTGGGAGTACGGAGTAGCCCATGGGGGACTAAACCGGAGAATAATGGAGTCGCCACCCGGTGTGAACCGGGACAAAGATTTAAGGTCGCACTCACCCCTCGCAAGGGAAGACCTCAAACCGTTGGGTTCGGAATGGTCCCTTACTTATGCCACTTGTAATAAAATGATTTGTGCAATAATCTAACCAAGCCTAAGCAACATATTTTTCCAAGTGTACAATAATCCTAAATTCACATACATGAAGATGAAGTTTGCATCTAAATTTATATAGAACCTATGTCCAAGTTTGCATGCTTTCAAAAATACATCATTATAACGGCAAGCATTCATGAATACAGAAATGCAAATAAATCATAGTGATACTAGCATGCGATATCAAAATGACGGTAAATATGCAATTTCACATTGATAGACACAGAAGCGCAAACAAATAACCTTCGGAATTTAAATGATGAATAATAAATAAATCAAAGCAACATAAAACAAAAGAATGTGCCGTTTACTCAAGCGGTACGTGGAGTTGTATCCCGAGTACAGATCATACTACCGTCCATTCGGAATCGGCTATGAAATTTATGTCCGGATTTCCATCCGATATACCGCGAGAGTTGACACATCTTTCATTTTATCCCAAGGCCACAACATACAATGTTTCGTAATACATGCATATTTATCTACTCAAGGGCCACAACATGCATTTTAACATAATAATCATGCGAACAATACTCAATAAATAATAAAAATAAACTGAAACGAGTGTGAAAAATACCCTCAGGTCTAACCTTTTTTGTCGACTTTCAGACTTGCGTTTCACGGAGATCGGAAGGGTTAAAGCTCCTCAACTTTTCTGGTTCACTGGTTTGCATTTTACCTCGTTGTTTCACTGCTCAAGCTACTGTTTTGACTCTGTTTTGCTGCTGCTTTGCTGCTGTTTTGCTGCCGTATTGCCGCCATATTTTTGGTCACTGTCTTAAGGCAAATAAGGGACTGTTTTGTGATGAATGAGGGCTGTTTTGGGTTGCGGTTTTGGGTAGTTTTAGGGAATGTTTTAGGCAGTTTCGGGGTGCAATTTTGGGATGTTTTTGTCTCGGTTTGTTAGCTGATTTTAAGGCAGATTTTGGGATTGTTGTCGTGGGCAGTTTGAGGCTGTGTTTTGGTCGTGCAGTGGGGCTAGGTTTCAGCGTGTAGTGGGCTTGGTTTTGTGGCAGTTCAAGGCTTGTTTGTGGCTTATGTGTGAAGGTTAGTGTGCGTCGATATTCTGGGGGCAGGCGTGGAGCAAAGAGGTATGTACTACGTGATTAATAGGTGCGTGAACTGGGCTATTTGTAGGTTTGATGGTTGGCTGGTTTGTTGATGATTTAGCGTGAGGCAGAGGTGGTTTATGTGCGCAGGTCATAGGGGAAGTGGAGTGCTGGGCATGAGTCAGAGGGGAAGTGGAGTGCTGGGCGTGAGTCAGATTTTTGGTGTGTCGGTGAGGGTTTGTGAGTTGGCTAGTGGCGTTTGTGAGTTGGCAAAGATAATGGATTGTGAAGAGAGAGATTTGTGGCTGTAGCGTGAGTTGAGTGAAGGTTGTTGTGTGTGTGTTTATTGAGCGTGAGTGGCTGTGAGTGCAAGGTCTAGGGGTTTAGGCTAAATGAAGGAAAGCTTGCATGAAGGTTGATGGCGGCGTCGAATGGTGAGGTGCCTGCGTGAAGATGAGGCTGTTAACGTGGGTTCGTGGTTTGTTACATGTTGAGGTTGAAGGCCTGGCAAGATGAAGGCAGGTGAGTTGTGCGCTTGTTTTAGGGTTTTTTTTATTATTTTTTTGTGTTGTTTTTGCCGTGTAAGAGAGAGGGAGAGCTATTGTGGCTTTGGTTTTGGGTTGTTTATATAGACAAGGGCTAGGGCTTCCCCTTGTCTCACAAGGAATAGATTTTGGCATTAAAGAGAGGATTTGATTTGGTGTTGGATAAGGAAATCAATGGATTAAGGGGGGACAAATTTTGGTGAATTTGGAAGGTTGAATATTTGATTGGCTTGGTTTAGGAATACAATTTGTTAGATTAGGAAGTCAATATTTTTAATTGGTTATGATTGATTTTAATTAGGCATAATATTTCTTTAATTTAGTATATGATATTTTGGTTAGGAAGTTACAATATTTTAATTTGGTATAATTATATTTTATGTTTTATTTAATTGGGTAAATGGTTTAATTATTTTATTTAATTCAATTACATTATTTAATTAATATTTAATTTAATTTGGGTGTATTTTAGGGTGATGGGCGTGTGGGCCTAGGTGGTGGTGGTGTGGGCTTTGTCTTGGTGGGTTAGGTGTTGTGTTGGGTTTGGGCCAAGATTAAAAGGTTCTGGGTTTTTTAGGCCAAAGGTGCTTTAAAACGGAGGTCCAACGATCGATCTTGACGCTAAACAAGTGAATAAGGATCTAACGAAATACCGATTCCCTTCCGACGATCGTTTCCCGTAATATCCTTAACTAAAAAGGTAGTGCCTCCAACTGAGACTCATCATCGGGTTTCACATGCAAAAATGCAATGCCTACACCTGGGAAACAATCGTCTCACGTTCTACTGCACCTACGGTAGGGGACGAATTTGTTTTAAGGATATTGTTGACATCAACAAGCCTCGGGAAAGTGAAGAAGCAGTAGTTCGGTAGTGGATCAACTTCATCAATTTCAGGGTCTAACTCTTTATGTCAGTGACCGGCGTAAACACACACGTATAACGCAAGCGCACGTATCGTTCAAGTATTATAAAATATCGATCCCACGAGGACTTAATCCTACTGTTGTTATTAATTATTGAATCTATTTATTTACAATATCTAATTGAGGGTGAAGAGATTGATTGTTTGATTGGTTGAAAGTGGTTTTACAAAATAAAAAAGACAAAAGAAAATACTAAGGAAAATAACAAAAGACACAAAGATCTAGGGTTGTGAATCCTTCTAATATCTTTTAAAAGATGAAGTGATTATTTTATGTTTGTGTAATAAATCAGTTTACTAACCTGGAACACTAAATTATGTGTAAGCCTCTGTCGATGGTCAGACACAAATATCCAGTTTAACCCAATTGAATCATATGTCTATGTCAACAAAATTATCTGGATTCATTAAGTTTAAGTTCTAATTATGGCTACCCCCGCCCGACAGGTATATTCCTATCCTGTAAGGAAATCTATTAAAGGGTTATCTATCCTCAAGGAAGATCATGGGCTATTAAGTCTAAGTCTGAAACCTAAAATCCCTATGTCTAGTTCATTTTAGATTTACCACATCAATCTTATTGGTGATCAGACAACAAGAAGCATTAAGCTTAAGACTTAATAAGTAAACCTTTAATTACCCAAACTATAAAATAACCCCTTATAAACCGGTGATATTAAAATTCATCACAACCCCAGATAACTAACACATAACTAGGGCTAGTAACAACTTAAAAGTAAAAGACATAAAGTAAAAATACTGAAAAGTAAAAGACATAAAGTAAAACTGAAAAGTAAAATAAAATAAAATGCTAAGGTAAAAGGAATTACTTTTACTACTACTAATTTAGATATCTCCCATAAAATAATATATAAACTTGTGATTCTTTCTCCAACCAGCCATATAGGCGGTAACCTGATTAAGTCAAATTAAGTCAAACCAGCCATAAAGGCGGAACCAAAATTAAATTACCAACCGACCAATCTGGCGGTATCCTTTATTAGTCAGGTTTAAACCAGATTAAAATGAATTACCAACCGACCAATCTGGCGGTATCCTTTATTAGTCAATATTTCAAATAGTGAATATATTATTTTTAAGGGAGATTAATCTAAATAGTAACAGTAAAAGAATTACCTTTCACCCTAGCTGTGGGAGTTACCTCATCATGGTAAATAGTAAAAACTGTAAAAAGTAAAAAGTAAAAATTAAATTACTATTATTACAAAACGTAATTAAAATTATTTACAAAACTAAAAACTAAAAATAAAAAAAAACTAAAAACTAAAGAATCTAGAGACAGAAACTCTCTCTTTAGAAAGAATTTAAGAGAGAGGAAGGTGCATTCAATTCTGAAATCTCGAGCTCAATTTATAGGCCTCGGTAGGATCCAGCGTCGCGACGCCAGGTCCTCAGTGTCGCTACGCCAGATTTGTCGACGTGGCACGCTCTGGTTCGCTGGTTTGAAGATTCTGGATAAGCTGATAAGGTGACACGTGGCAGAGTGGTTGGGCTTCAATTATTGTGACACGTGGCGGCTTCTGATTGGTCGCTGAGATTCTTATCCGCCACGTGTAAGATAAGGATAGGATATCCAATAATTGGCGATGACGTGACGGTGACGTGGTGATGACGTGGCGACACGTGGGAAAGAGAATGTCGGCACCGTAGAATTGCGACACGTGTCACTTCCTGATTGGCTGATGATGACGTGGCGGTGAGGTGGCAATGTTGACTTGTTGACTTGCTAACGTGGTTGATGACATGGAATGACACGTGGACACGTGGCGATGATGACTGTCGGCACCGTAGGATGCTAACACGTGGCACGGCGCATGTTAGCAGATCGGCTGTGATGGTGACACGTGGCACGGTGCATTTTAACAAAGTCAAACTTTTCTCAGATTCTGATTTGTGGACCCGGCGCACGTTAGCACTGTTCGGCGCATTTTAGACGTCGCGACGTGGAAGGCTTGGTGTCGCGATGCGCTAAAGACCAAAATATCCCTGTTGACGCATTTTTGTCTGTTTTTGCCCCAAATTGCCTCCAATGCTTTCCAAACTTTATTTATCTACAAAATAACACAAAACATATCAAAACGTTCACAAAACTCAAGAAACTATACAAAATATTAGGTCAAATGAGTGGGAATAAGTGATATAAATACCACTCATCACACCCCCAAACCTAACATTTTGCTAGTCCTCGAGCAAAACATAAAATAAATAAAATGAAAATGAAATTAACTAAGCCACTTTCGTAGGGATCACGGTTGCATTTAGCGTATGCAATAAGCCTTTAAACCCCTAGGTGTCCCTAGTGGACGAGTTGTAGTCTCGTGAGGGTTTACATCAATGATACCCACAAACATTTTTACAAAAGTAAACAGGTATTAAAACTAATGCACACAAAAGCAAAAAGACAAGCGAAAAGAGAATAAAGTTGTTAGTGACTAATCAGGTGAAACTTCTACTACAAGTTACTAGTTGTTTTGTTTTATTTTAAATTACTGAATAAGTAAATTCTCCGATTGTTTTTACCATTCTCCATATACACAGCCAACAAAATATTAATCAACTCATTTTTGCCCACAACAGTCATAAGTGCAGTTGATAAGAGAGTAATATTTTTGTCCTAAAGTTCTATTAGATTTCACACTTTTTTGTAGCAATGGAATAATTTTTCTCATTTTTCTGATTTTTTTTCTTTGATTTTTCTCTATTTTTTATTTATATACAATATCTTCCATATATGTAACGAGTGTTGGGTCGGTGACTCCCAAACCAGTTGGCTTTAGGGCACCAGGTGTTAAGACACCCCTACGGACTTAATTACCCAGACTTCAGATATATATATTTTTGCAGCATCTTTGATCCATGTAACGAGCTTTGGGCCAGTGACTCCCAAACCAGTTGGTTTTAGGGTACTATGTGTTAAAACACCCTTACAGACTTAATAACCCGGATCTTAGATACTTTATTTTTGTAAATCAGAAATTTTTTTTTTTTTAATCCATTGCTTTTTGAGATGTTTCCTCCAATTAAACTAGAGCACTGAATATTATAAACTTTTCAATTTTAGCTTATGTCTGTATGTTACTATATATGTTGATAATATCTATCAATTGAGCATATGAAGATTCCTTTTAGTCCGTTTTAAGTAGAATTACAAATTAAATAATTCAAAATAAAATAAATAAAAATTAACTTGTTTCGAAAATAGGCTTGAGATACGTATCAGGAGTGGAAACTCCTTACTCAGCTATCTCTTACCAATTTCACCTTTTTAGTCAAATTAAAAAACACAAATATTTTTGTAATTTTTGAAAAATTTTCAAATTTTTTTGTATTTTTTGAAAAAATTTAGGACTAAAAATAAAAACAACATACAACTAAAAACAAGGTACTAATTAACTAATTCCCTCCTCCAAACCTAAATGAGACATTGTCCCTAATGTCTTAAACAGTAGAAGAAGAGTTTAGAAAATAATACCTGGTTAGCTGAAAATTTACAGGAATTTAAAGGTTAAGATCCAGATTAATTCGACGCCTCTTACCATGATCGTCCTCGGACCAATTTATCTTTGAAAGGATAGGGTCAACTTGTGGTTCATAGGCCAAGAGTTGGTCTATTAGATCCGGAGCAGTTCTGGCAGTAAAGATGAGTTCTTTTAAAGGTTTTGATATGAACCCATTTCTCCGGGCATCATCAAGAAACACACAAAGAAAATCATAAAATCCATCAACGTTAAACAACCCAATTGGTTTCTGGTGTATGTTCAGGTTCGCCCAAGATAGTACTATAAAAATTTCCTCCAATGTGCCCAAGCCACCTGGCAAAGCAATAAAAGCATCAGCACGGTTAATCATTTCTACCAGTTGTTCAGACATATCTGGCACCATCAGTTCCTCTCCGTTTGATGATCCAATAAGATTTGCCTCTGCCAAGGGTTTTGGGATGATTCCTAAAACGTTACTACCTCCTTCCTGTACGGCTTTTGAAACGATCCCCATAAGTCCAAGATTGCCTCCGCCATATATTAAGTGCATATTCCTTGCTGCTAAGACTCGACCCAATTCATGTGCTGCTTCTACGTATTGTGGTTTAGTACCAACACTAGTACCGCAAAACACACAGATGTTTTCTACTATTCTTCTTGAAGTGGCTTCCATTTTTTATTTATTTCTTTTTCAAATCAGGATGCCTTCAAAAGTGCAATGACGGGCTGAATTTATAGTACCTGAAAAAAGGTGAGTAATAATAGCACTAATATCTTCCAGATGACGATTGTTAGCTAAACAACAAAAGAAATCGTGAAAGGTCAAAAAGTCTGGATCCTGTCTACGAAAATAAAGATAATTACAATTGAAAAGCGAATCAAAGCAATAATTAAGACAACGGAATTGTGTACGCAATACGCTACTCGTTTGGTATATAAATCCATTAGGATGCGTTTCAAGAATCCATTCATTATTCAGCCATCTCTAATGAATTAGCTTTCATTTTTGCCAAACACCATTCCTTCTCTCTAAAAAATGCTCCGTTTGTGCTTTTCCCTACAAAAATAACACACAAAATTAAAAAAAAAATTCTACAACATGTATACACAAAATATAAAACGGAAATTACAACAAATTGCATGGGTTGCCTCCCTGCTAGCGCTAAATTTTTCGTCTTCAGCCAGACGTGACTGAAATTCATCTGTTAAGGAGGTTTCAATGTCGTTTTAGATGTCCGATCAAAAACAATCCCGTGAGCGTTGCTTTTGAAGGGTCTCTTCCAACGGTAAGGTGGCAAAAAGAGTTTTGTCCCATTTAGTGCTCGTGCCACCTTTTTGCTCCTTGTTGTTCCAGTGGTTCCTGCAAAGAAAGAAAGAAAATCAGGAGGTCTTATATGGTGCTTGACTTGGAATGGAAGTTCCATTCTGTCAAGCTTCTGGGTGATATCTTTGATTTGTACTCCCCAAAACAGCGATGTTTCTCCTGAATGCTCTGGATCTTTATTAAGGTCAGACATTTGCTCCTCCATTTGCTCTGCTTCTTGCTCCACCTTTTCTTCACAGATGTATTGTAAAATTTTTGTATTCAGCTCTTCATCTGTCATCTGTGAAATACATGCTCCATAAGTATCTGCCTGAGGATGTAAAGATGTTTTTGTCATTAGGTTTTCATCCTCTGATACGACTGGAATGGATGGTTCAGATAGATCTTCTTCAAACATCATGGTAAAGCATGCTCCAAGATCTTCATTTTGAGGATTGAAAGTTTGATCCTCCGCTGTTGGTGCAGTTGGTACAAATAGATCAGCTTCATCCTCGTCAGAATCTGAATAATAAAAGTCAAATTGAGACTTTGCCGGTTCGGGTTCCTGAACTGATACCTCTGGTTGTTGATACTGCTCAGCCTCCTCCTCTGTTGAAGTGTCATTGTGAAATGATTGGTACTCGAAGGCTTCATCAGTGTCATCTGAAACTGGTTCTTGAGGTATGTAGTCCTGGTTTTCTGTGAATTGTCTCATTTGATCTGTCATCCTCTGAATGAATTCTGATTGTCTCTGAATATTTTCCAATTGATTCTGGCTTGTTTCAAGCATTTCATCCAACTCGAACATATCTTTGAGCATGTTTACAACTGATCTTCCTCTGATGGTTCTATTTGTTGATGAAAATCGCATATGGATGGTGGATAAGATGGAAAATGTGATGGTTTTTCATACTTTGAATGATTCTGAAAATTCTGCCACTCTGAAAGGTATATACATTGATCGCTCGGGTGGTTACCATCACATATTACACACATCTCCCCATTTCGTTCTGTTGAGCAAATGTAAAATTGCTTGGTTCTCTGGCATCAAGTGATAATCATTGGGCGAGACAACTGGCCTCAGAAAACCGGACTATTGCTCCCAGATGTGGGGTGTATCTTCTTGTAAAGCTCGTAATCTTTCAATCTCCCAGTAGTGTTCCATTTTTCAATCACCTGCAAATACAATAAAAAAAATAAAAATTACAGATAAAGATAAAGAAAATTAGATACAAGTAAATTAGATAGCTTCAAAATTAACAACTCAAGAAATATAAGTCCCCGGCAACGGCGCCAAAAACTTGACCGGCGTAAACACACACGTATAACGCAAGCGCACGTATCGTTCAAGTAGTATAAAAAATCGATCCCACGAGGACTTAATTCCTACTGTTGTTATTAATTATTGAATCTATTTATTTACAAATATCTAATTGAGGGTGAAGAGATTGATTGTTTGATTGGTTGAAAGTGGTTTTACAAAATAAATAAATAAATAAAAGACAAAAGAAAATACTAAGGAAAATAGCAAAAGACACAAAGATCTAGGGTTGTGAATCCTTCTAATATCTTTTAAAGATGAAGTGATTATTTTATGTTTGTGTAATAAATCAGTTTACTAACCTGGAACACTAAATTATGTGTAAGCCTCTGTCGATGGTCAGACACAAATATCCAGTTTAAAGCAATTGAATCATATGTCTATGTCAACCAATTTATCTGGATTCATTAAGTTTAAGTTCCAATTATGGCTACCTGGCCCCCCGCCCGACAGGTATATTCCTATCCTGTAAGCAAATCTTTAAAGGGTTATATATCCTCAAGGAAGATCATGGGCTATTAAGTCTAAGGCTGAAACCTAAAATCCCTATGTCTAGTTCATTTTAGATTTACCACATCAATCTTATTGGTGATCAGACAACAAGAAGCATTAAGCTTAAGACTTAATAAGTAAACCTTTAAATTACCCTAACTATAAAATAACCCCTTATAAACCGGTGATATTAAAATTCATCACAACCCTAGATAACTAACACATAACTAGGGCTAGTAACAACTTAAAAGTAAAAGACATAAAGTAAAAATACTGAAAAGTAAAAGACATAAAGTAAAACTGAAAAGTAAAATAAAATAAAATGCTAAGGTAAAAGGAATTACTTTTACTACTACTAATTTAGATATCTCCCATAAAATAATATATAAACTTGTGATTCTTTCTCCAACCAGCCATATAGGCGGTAACCTGATTAAGTCAAATTAAGTCCAACCAGCCATAAAGGCGGAACCAAAATTAAATTACCAACCGACCAATCTGGCGGTATCCTTTATTAGTCAATATTTTAAATAGTGAATATATTATTTTTAAGGGAGATTAATCTAAATAGTAACAGTAAAAGAATTACCTTTCACCCTAGCTGGGGGAGTTACCTCCTCATGTTAAATAGTAAAAACTGTAAAAAGTAAAAAGTAAAAATTAAATTACTATTATTACAAAACGTAATTAAAATTATTTACAAAACTAAAAACTAAAAATAAAAAAAAACTAAAAACTAAACAATCTAGAGAGAGAAACTCTCTCTTTAGAAAGAATTTAAGAGAGAGGAAGGTGCATTCAATTCTGAAATCTCGAGCTCAATTTATAGGCCTCGGTAGGATCCAGCGTCGCGACGCCAGGTCCTCAGTGTCGCTACGCCAGATTTGTCGACGTGGCACGCTCTGGTTCGCTGGTTTGAAGATTCTGGATAAGCTGATAAGGTGACACGTGGCAGAGTGGTTGGGCTTCAATTATTGTGACACGTGGCGGCTTCTGATTGGTCGCTGAGATTCTTATCCATCACGTGTCAGATAAGGATAGGATATCCAATAATTGATGCTGACGTGGCGATGACGTGGCGGTGACATGGCGATGACGTGGCGACACATGGGAAAGAGACTGTCGGCACCGTAGAATTGCGACACGTGTCACTTCCTGATTGGCTGATGATGACGTGGCGGTGAGGTGGCAATGTTGACTTGTTGACTTGCTAACGTGGTTGATGACATGGAATGACACGTGGAACACGTGGCGATGATGACTGTCGGCACCGTAGGATGCTGACACGTGGCACGGCGCATGTTAGCAGATCGGCTGTGATGGTGACACGTGGCACGGTGCATTTTAACAAAGTCAAACTTTTCTCAGATTCTGATTTGTGGACCCGGCGCACGTTAGCACTGTTCGGCGCATTTTAGACGTCGCGACGTGGAAGGCTTGGTGTCGCGATGCGCTAAAGACCAAAATATCCCTGTTGACGCATTTTTGTCCGTTTTTGCCCCAAATTGCCTCCAATGCTTTCCAAACTTTATTTATCTACAAAATAACACAAAACATATCAAAACGTTCACAAAACTCAAGAAACTATACAAAATATTAGGTCAAATGAGTGGGAATAAGTGATATAAATACCACTCATCAGTCAGCCTCCGCTCGTGAGGGTCCGCTCATCAGCCTCTGCATCTTCTCATCAGCCTCTGCCTCTGCTCATCAGCCTCTGCCTCCGCTCATCAGCCTCTGCCTCCGCTCATCAGCCTCTGCCTCCGCTCGCCAGCCTCTGCCTCTGCTCATCAT
This sequence comes from Zanthoxylum bungeanum, assembly GCA_019454045.1. NCBI lineage: Eukaryota > Viridiplantae > Streptophyta > Magnoliopsida > Sapindales > Rutaceae > Zanthoxylum > Zanthoxylum bungeanum. The sequence continues at coordinate 44,087 of SKCR01037957.1, read as the reverse complement.
CCTCTGCCTCCGCTCATCAGTCTCTGCCTCCGCTCATCAGTCTCTGCCTCCACTCGTCAGCCTCTGCCTCTGCTCACCAGCCTCCTCTCTCAACCTCCGCTCGCAGCCTTTGTCATCAGGGTCTGCTCTCAGGGATGGGTCTGATTTCAGGGTCTGCCGAGAAGGTCTGATTTCAGGGTCTACCGATAGGGTCTGCTGGGCTAAATTTAAGTCTAATTCGGATTTCCTTGTAACTACCGAAATATTTGTAATAATTGTAATACACATGTATGTAATTTGCATGTCATTATCAGCTCATGCATATTTCATACACGTCACTAGGCTTCCATAAACTCAAGTATGTTAATTGCACTTCGTCTTATGATTCTAGATCTCTTGCAGGAAACTTCAGCTAACTTCACGTCTCAGCCCAAAATATAAGGACCTTTTCCAGCACAAGTTCAAGCCAAAGGAATGTATTGTGAGTGAATGCTACTTTATTTTTATGTTTTCAGAGTAGTATTTGCTTATTTATTTATGGTTTCATAGTGAATTTACGATAAATTTTAGAATGTGCTTTCAAGACTTACTTTCCATATTATATGGCGTAGTTTTAAATTTTTATTACATAACTTGATTTATTATTTTAAACTTACAGTTTCCTATTGCGAACAATTTATAACATGATAGTTTGAACATGTTTCACTTTATATTACATGATTTAGATTGAATTTAGTTAGATTTATAAAATATTAGAAAAATGATTTTCAAATATCTAGTTCGTGTCATCCCTTCAACTTCAATGTCCGGGTCCGCTCAGTTTGCACCATGAGGCACTGATCACCCACATGAAGCCCAGCAGTAGATACATTATTCAACTTCTCCTCCCTACACGGTGCTAGGTCCCGCCCCATGCCACGACACTAGTGAGATGTTTCCATGGCACCTGAATTTGTAAACACGTTTTCATGACTTTTTATGTATTTCAGCTTATCGTAATTATGAATATAAGATATTTTTTTTTACTGATTAAATTTATTTCAAGTTAAAATGTTATTTTATAGTTTCACTTTAGCATTTACTCAATAGGTCTTTCAAAAGATCTGACCCCCCACAGTTTTTTGGTGATGTAGTTTCAGTTCCAGCCATGAATACTTTAGTTTCCAGAATCTTAGGTTCAAAGAATATGGAGACCAGTTGCAGTCTTAGATGTTGTGCATGTCATGGGTTCATAAAGTTGGATGTCATGCAATAGGTCATAAGGCCAAACATGTGTCTAGTTAGTTTTATCTAGTATATATAAATTAGAAGTGTTTAGTATGTAAATGTATATGTTTATATATGAAAATATGGCATGGATATAATAAAGATACAATGATTTTCAAAGTTAAAGACTATGCATTACAGGTCCAATTCAGGTGTATTAGATATAGGTTATGCATATTATGCATCTTCAGGTCAGAGGCTTATGAGATGGTTATGTGATAAGTGGTAAATCTATCACTATTTCCCACTCATTTAACCTAATATTTTATATAGTTTCTTGAGTTTTGTGAATATTTTGATGTGTTTTGTGTTATTTTGTAGATAAATAAAGTTTCAGGACACTCTGGAGGTGATTTGGGCCAAAACAGTGAAAAATGGACGAAAATGGCATTTTGGCAATTTGCCGCATCACGACGCCAAGACCTTCAGCGCCGCGACGCCTAACGTACGCCGAACAGTGCTAACGTGCGCCGGGTCCATGTGTCAGAATCTTAGAAAAGTTTGACTTTGCTAACGTGCTTCGTGACACGTGTCACCATCACAATCGATATGCTAACATGCGCCATGCCACGTGTCATCATCATACGGTGCCGACAGTCGCCATCGCCACATATTGCCACATGTCACTCCACCTGTCAGCCACGTCATCGTCCACATCACCAGTTGACCGAGTCAAACTGCCATGTCATCGCCAACCAATCACAGCGTGCCACGTGTCGCAATTCAATGGTGCCGACAGTCACTTTGCCTCATGTCGCCACGTCAGCATCAATCAATGACTCACTTATCCGTATCTGACACATGGCGGATAAGAATTTGAGCCGACCAATCAGAAGCCGCCATGTGTCACAATAATTGAGCTTTAACCACCTTGCCACGTGTCACCTTATCACCTTATCCAAAATCGCCATGTGTCATCACCTCAGCATGCCACGACCAAAAGAGGCTGGCGTCGCAACGCACAGAGCTTATCGAGGCCTATAAATTCAGCTCGATGTTTCAGTTTCAAATGTACCATTCTCTCTGAATTCTCTGATGTAAATAGGGAGTTTTCTATCTAGTATATTTTAGTTTTTAGTTTTGTAATTAATTTTAATTACGTTCTATAATAATAGTAATTTACTTTCTTTATTTTTTACAGTTTTTACTATTCACTATGAGGAGGTAACTTCCCCCTGCTAGGGTGAAAGGTAATTCATTTACTATTGCTATTTAGATTAATCTCCCTTAAATATAATATATTCACTATTTAAAATATTGACTTAAAAAGGATACCGCCAGATTGGTCAGTTGGTAATTCATTTTAATCTGGTTTAAACCTGACTAATCAAGGATACCGCCAGATTGGTCGGTTGGTAATTAAATTTTCTTACCGCCTATATGGCAGGTTTATTTTGGTTCCGCCTTTATGGCTGCTTGGACTTAATTTGACTTAATCAGGTTTACCGCCTATATGGCTGGTTGGTAAAATAATCACAAGTTAATATATTATATTAAGGGAGATATCTAAATAGTAATTAGTAAAAGTTGATCCTTTTGCCTTAGCATTTTATTTTATTGTAATTTACTTTTCAGCTTTTACTTTATGTCTTTTACTTTTCAGTATTTTTACTTTATGTTTTTTACTTTTAAGTTTTTACTAGCCCTGGTATGTGTTAGTTATATGGGGTTGTGATGACTTCTAATATCACCGGTTTATTATGGGTTATTTTATAGTTTGGGTAATTTAATGGTTTACTTATTAAGTCTTAAGCTTAATGCTTCTTGTTGTCTGATCACCAATATGATTGATGTGGTAAATCTAAAATAAACTTGACAAAGGAATTTTAGGTTTCAGCCTTAGACTTAATAGCCAACGATCTTCATTGAGGATAGATAACCCTTTAATAGATTTCCTTACAGGATAGACATATACCTGTCGGGCGGGGGTAGCCATAATTGGAACTTAAACTTAATGAATCCAGATAATTTGGTTGACATAGACATATGGTTCAATTGGGTTAAACTGGGTATTTGCGTCTGACCATCGACAGAGGCTTTCGCATAATTTAGTGTTCCAGGTTAGTAAACTGATTTATTACACAAACATAAAATAATCACTTCATCTTTTAAAGGATATTAGAAAGATTCACAACCCCAGATCTTTGAGTCTTTTGTTATTTTCCTTAGTATTTTCTTTTGTTTATTTTATTTATTTTAATTAAGGAAAACCACATTCAACCAACCAATCAAACAATCATTCTCTTCTCCATTTAATTAGATACATGTAAATAAATAGTATCAATAATTAATAACAACAATATGAATTAAGTCCTCGTGGGATCGATATTATTATACTACTTGAATGATATGTGCGCTTGCGTTATAAGTGTGTGTTTACGCCGGTCAAGTTTTTGGCGCCGTTACCGGGGACTTATTTTTTTTGAGTTATTAATTTTGGCTATGTAATTTACTTGTATCTAATTTTCTTTATTTTTATCTGTAATTTTTATTTCTTTATTTTGTTTTCAGGTGATTGAAAATGGAACATTATTGGGAGATCGAGAAATCACGAGCTTTACTAGAAGATACACCCCAAATCTGGGAGCAACAGTTCGGTTATCTGAGGCCTGTTGTCCAGCCCAACAACTATCACTGGATGTCAGAATCAAGCAATACTACATTTGCTCATCAGAACGAAATGGGGAGATGTGTAATTTGTGATGGTAACCACTCGAGCGATCAATGCATGTACTTTTCAGAGTGGCAGAATTATCAGAATATTTCAAGGTACGAAGAACCATCATACTTTCCATCTTATCCACCATCTATCTACGATCTTCATCAAGAACCAGAACCATCAGAAGAAGATCAGATGGTTGACATGCTCAAAGATTGGAAACGAGACGAAGAGTTGGATACAATGCTTGAAACATGCCAGAAGCAATTCAAAAGTATTTAGAGATAGTCAGAATTCATTCAGAGGCTGACAGAACAAACGAGACAATTAACAGAAAACCAAAACTACATACCTCAAGAACCAGTTTCAGATGACACTGATGAAGCCTTCGAGTACCAATCATTTCACAATGACACTTCAACATATGATGAGGCTGAGCAGAATCAAGAATCAGAGGTATCAGTTCAGAAGCCCAAACCAGCGAAGTCTCGATTTGATTTTTATTATTCTGACTCTGACGATGATGAAACTAAGCTATTTGTACCAAATGCATCAACACTTGAGGATGGAATTTTGTATCCTCAAAATGAAGATCTTGGAGCATCAATTGCACAAATGTTTGAAGAAGATCTACCTGAGCCAATCATTTCACCCAGATCAGAGGATGAAGACCTAAAATCTGACATTTCTTTTCATCCTCAGGTTGATAATTTTGAAGCATGCATTTCACAGATGATAGATGAAGAGCTGAATACGGAAATTTTAAAATACATCTGTGAAGAAAAGGTAGAGCAAGAAGTAGAGCAAATGTCTGAACTTATTAAAGATCCAGAGCATTCAGAAGAAACATCACTGTTTTGGGGAGTACAAATCAAAGATATCACCCAGAAGCTTGACAGAATGGAACTTTCATTCAAAGTCAAGCACCATACGAGACCTCATGAGTTTAATTCTTTCTTTTCAGGAACCACTGGAGCAACAAAGATCAAAAAGGTGGCACAAGCACGAAATAAGACAAAAAAAATTTTGCAATTTTACCGTTGGAAGAGACCCTTCAAAAGCAACGCTCACGGGATTGTCTTTAATCGGACATCCAAAACGACATTGAAACCTCCTTAACAGATAGATTTCAGTCATGTCTGGCTGAAGATGAAAAATTTAGCGCTAGCAGGGAGGCAACCCATGCAATTTGTTGTAATTTCTATTTTTATATTTTGTGTATACATGTTGTAGAGTTTTTAATTTTTTGTGTTATTTTTGTAGGGAAAAGCTCAACCAAAGCATAAGACAGAAAGAATGGTGTTTGGCAAAGATAAGAGATAATTCATTAGCGATGGCTGAGTAAAGAATGGATGATTGAGACGCATCCTAATGAATTTATACTAAGCGAATGGCGTATTGCGTACACAATTTCGTTGCCTTAATAATTGCTTTGATTTGATTTTCTATTTTTTTATTTCCTTTATTTTTGCCGACAAGATCTAAACTTTTTAAATTTTTCACGATTTATTTTAACGTTCATCTAATAATTGTCATTTGGCAGGTACTAGTGCTACTATTACTCACCCATTTTCAGGTTCTATAAATTCAGCTCTACATTTCTTTCTTCGACACATCCAGATATACATTCAAATAAGAGAAAGAAAATGGAAGCAACTTCACAGCAGCGAGTCAAACGAATTTGTGTTTTATGTGGATCCAATTCTTGTAATAAACCAGAATTCATTGAGGCTGCAAAGGAATTGGGGAGAGTCATAGCAGAGAAAAATATGCACCTCGTATATGGCGGTGACAATCTTGGAATGATGGGAAGCATTTCAAAAGCCATTCAGGAAGGTGGCGGTCATGTTTTGGGAATCATTCCAAAACCTTTGGCGGACGAACAATTAATTGGACTAACAAATGGAGATGAACGCATTGTATCAGGTATGTTTGTACAAATCCATGAAATGATCAATACTGCGGATGCGTTTATTGCGTTACCAGGTGGGCTTGGAACGTTTGAAGAAATGTTCACCTTAGCATCATGGGCACACTTAAACATTCATCGGAAGCCCATTGGGTTACTTAACATTGAGCATTTCTTCGATTTTCTGTTTATATTTCTTGCGGAAGCCAAAAGACATAAGTTCGTCACAAAATCTGTTCAAGATATTTTCCCGACTGCTACAAAGGCCGAAGAATTAATTGACCAAATCCTAGCCTTTGAACCAAAACTCGACCCCATTCTTTCCAAGTTGAATTGGTCAGATAACGATCGTGGTAAGAAGCATAAATTGGACATAGATCTTAATCGGTAATTTTTCTATATTTCAGCTAACCAGGTACTACCTTCTAAACTCTTCTTTTACTGTTTAAGACATTGGGGACAATGTCTCATTTAGGTTTGGGGGTGGGGATTAGTTAATAGTAACTTGTTTTTATTATGTTATTCTTAGTCCAAAATTTTTCGAAAAATACAAAAAAATTGAAAATTTTTCTAAAATTACAAAAATATTTTGTGTTTTGATTTTGACTAAAAAGGTGAAATTGGTAAGAGATAGCTGAGTAAGGATTTCCACTCCTGAGACGTATCTCAAACCTATTTTCGAAACAAGTTAATTTTTGTTTATTTCCTTTTGAATTATTTAATTTGTGAATTCTCCATAAAATTGACTAAAATGGATCTTCATATGCTCAGTTGACATGTATTATCAACATGCATAGTAACATACGGACATGAACTGTAATTGAAAAGTTTGTAATATTCAGTGCTCTAGTTTAATTGGAGGAAGCATCTAAAAAAAAGCAATTGAGTAAAAAAAACGTCTGAGATCCGAGTTATTAAGTCTGTAAGGGTGTTTTAACATCTAGTGCCCTAAAGCCAACTGGTTTGGGAGTCACTAACCCAAAGCTCGCTACATGGATCAAAGATGCTGCAAAAATTATGTATATCTGAAGTCTGAGTAATTAAGTCCGTAGGGGTGTCTTAACACCTGGTGCCCTAAAACCAACTGGTTTGGGAGCCACCGACCCAACACTCGCTACATAGACTGAAGATATTGTATATAAATAAATAAATAAAATCAAAGAAAAAATCAGAAAAAATCAGAAAATTTATTCCATTGCTACAAAAAGGTGTGAAATCTGATAGAACTTTAGGACAAAAATATTACTCTCTTATCAACGGCACTTATGACTGTTGTGGGCAAAAATGAGTTGTTTAATATTTTGTTGGCTGTGTATATGGAGAATGGTAAATATAATTGGAGAATTTACTTATTCAATAATTTAAAAAGAAACAAAACAACTAGTAACTTGGAGTAGAAGTTTCACCTGATTAGTCACTAACTTCTTTATTCTCTTTCTATTGTCTTTTTGCTTTTGTGTGCATTAGTTTCACTACCTTTTTACTTTTGTAAAATATTTGTGGGTATCATTGTTGTAAACCCTCACGAGACTACAACTCGTCCACTAGGGACACCTATGGGTTTAAAGGCTTGTTGCATACGCTAAATGCAACCGTGATCCCTACGAAAGTGGCTTAGTTAAATTTTATTATGTTATTTTATTTTGTGTTTTGCTCGAGGACTAGCAAAATGTTAGGTTTGGGGGTGTGATAAGTGGTAAATCTATCACTATTTTCCACTCATTTAACCTAATATTTTGTATAATTTCTTGAGTTTTGTGGATATTTTGATGTGTTTTGTGTTATTTTGTAGATAAATAAAGTTTCAGGACACTCTGGAGGTGATTTGGGCCAAAATAGTGAAAATTTGACGAAAATGGCATTTTGGTAATTTGTCGCGTCGCGACGCCTAACGTACGCCGAACGGTGCTAACGTGCGCCAGGTCCACGTGTCAGAATCTGAGAAAAGTTTGACTTTGCTACCTGCGCCGTGACACGTGTCACCATCACAGCCGATCTGCTAACATGCGTCGTGCCACGTGTCATCATCCTACAGTGCAGACATTCGTCATCGCCACGTGTTGCCACGTGTCACTCCACCTGTCAGCCATGTCATCGTCCACATCACCAGTTGACCGAGTCAAACTACCATGTCATCAGCAACCACGTGTCGTAATTATATGGTGCCGACTGTCACTTTGCCACATGTCGCCATGTCAGCGCCACGTCAGTGTCAATCATTGACTCACTTATCTGTATCTGACACGTGGCGGATAAGAATCTGAGCCGACCAATCAGAAGCCGCCACGTGTCATAATAATTAAGCACCAACCACCTTGCCACGTGTCACCTTATCACCTTATCCAAAATTGCCACGTGTCATCACCTCAGCATGCCACGACCAAAAGAGGCTGGCGTCGCGACGCCCAGAGCTTATCGAGGCCTATAAATTCAGCTCGATGTTTCAGTTTCAAATGTACCATTCTCTCTGAATTCTCTGATGTAAATAGGGAATTTTCTATCTAGTTTCTTTTAGTTTTTAGTTTTGTAATTAATTTTAATTACGTTCTGTAATAATAGTAATTTACTTTCTTTACTTTTTACAGTTTTTACTATTCACTATGAGGAGGTAACTTCCCCCTACTAGGGTGAAAGGTAATTCATTTACTATTGCTATTTAGATTAATCTCCCTTAAATATAATATATTCACTATTTAAAATATTGACTTAAAAATGATACCGCCAAATTGGTCGGTTGGTAATTCATTTTAATCTGGTTTAAACCTGACTAATCAAGGATACCGCCAGGTTGGTCGGTTGGTAATTAAATTTTCTTACCGCCTATATGGCAGGTTTATTTTGGTTCCGCCTTTATGGCTGGTTGGACTTAATTTGACTTAATCAGGTTTACCGCCTATATGGCTGGTTGGTAAAATATTCACAAGTTAATATATTATATTAATGGAGATATCTAAATAGTAATTAGTAAAAGTTGATCATTTTACGTTAGCATTTTATTTTATTGTAATTTACTTTTCAGCTTTTACTTTATGTCTTTTACTTTTCAGCATTTTTACTTTATGTCTTTTACTTTTAAGTTTTTACTAGCCCTAGTTATGTGTTAGTTATATGGGGTTGTGATGACTTCTAATATCACCGGTTTATAAGGGGTTATTTTATAGTTTGGGTAATTTAAAGGTATACTTATTAAGTCTTAAGCTTAATGCTTCTTGTTGTCTGATCACCAATAAGATTAATATGGTAAATCTAAAATAAACTTGACAAAGGAATTTTAGGTTTCAGCCTTAGACTTAATAGCCAACGATCTTCATTGAGGATAGATAACCCTTTAATAGATTTCCTTACATGATAGACATATATCTGTCGGGCGGGGGTAGCCATAATTGGAACTTAAACTTAATGAATCCAGATAATTTGGTTGACATAGACATATGGTTCAATTGGGTTAAACTGGGTATTTGCGTCTGACCATCGACAAAGGCTTTCGCATAATTTAGTGTTCCAGGTTAGTAAACTGATTTATTACACAAACATAAAATAATCACTTCATCTTTTAAAGGATATTAGAAAGATTCACAACCCTAGATCTTTGAGTCTTTTGTTATTTTCCTTAGTATTTTCTTTTGTTTATTTTAATTAAGGAAAATCACATTCAACCAACCAATCAAACAATCATTCTCTTCTCCATTTAATTAGATACCTGTAAATAAATAGTATTAATAATTGATAACAACAATAGGAATTAAGTCCTTGTGGGATCGATATTAATATACTACTTGAACGATACTTGCGTTTGCGTTATACGTGTGTGTTTACGCCGGTCATTATGTCATCTTCTGCCGGTCATGTCCCGGATATATTGGGATGTGACAAAAGTTCACAGCCCATGATTTATCGTCCATGCTTACAAGTTCATGATTTACATGTTTTCATTTCATATTTTCCATCTGTTATGTCTTCAGCTTATGTTTTCGTGAAATGTGATTTCAGTTAATAGTTTCCATAATTCTCAGCTTAAGTTTTCAGTAAACGATTTATGAGAACAAGAAATAAATATTTTCAAACTACCAGTAGAGTGTCGTCCCCTCATGTATAATTATCCCCGATATGCTCAGCACACCGGACCTATTGGTATTTCAATGACCCTCTTAGGCATATTCATGTTCATGTTCATGTTCTTATTCCTCTACTTATGCGTTGTTAGGTCCCGCTAAGTAAGTTTCACGCCCTTAGGTTACAATATTGGTGAGATTTTCATGACAAGTTATTTTTCAACATGTGGTTAGGTGCAAGTTTTGAATTAAGATTTTTACGATTTCAATTCATGTTTATGGTTTCATTTCATGATATAATTTTCAACTCCTGATGAATTTTTTAGTCATGCTCTCAGTTTACGTTTACATGTTTCATGTCAAGTTTATAATTTTCAAGGTCTAGTTTACAAGTTTACGTTCATGGTTGTAGTTTTCAGTCATACTTATGGTTTATGTTCATGATTACGTTTTCAGCTCATGATTACGATTTAAGTTTCCATTTTACCGTCATGTGTGCAACTACAAGTTTATAATATGTTTTCAGCCCATTGTAGGCACTGTATTTTTCCATATAAGTCCCGATGATGAGTCTCACATGGAGACATTACCTCTTTAAGTTGTGGAAGTCGCGGGAAACGGATGTCGGAAGGGAAGAGTCAGAAATTGACACCTTGTTGGATTTAATTCATTTGCTTAACTTCGAGTTTGCTCGTTAGATCTCTGTTTTAAACTTATCCTTGGCCCAAACCCCTGCAAGTCACACACCAAGCCCACACATCACCAAGCTACACACCAAGCCCACCAAAATGGACCAAACTCACACCCAAGAAGACCAAAGCCAGGCCCAAATCATTCCAAAATAACAAAATCACACATTAAACATATGTTAAAATCAAGACAAATCACCTTCCCAAATTAAAAGATTCAAATCAAATCTCATCAAACACTTTCATAATTCAATTAAATCATATCCCTAATCAAAAGAGAAGAAATCAAATCAAATTAAATCACATCCTTAATTAAATAGATTTTTCTTTATAGCACACTAATTAGAAGATATCCTCATAATTACACAAAATCCTTTCTTTATTCGCATAAGGATAACCCCAACCTTTGCCTATAAAAAGAAGCCAAAAACCAACTCTTCACAGGCTAGCTCACTCAAGCCCAAGCACCCCAAGAAACTTTCCCATTGCCGTGAACAACCCTAAACCAACGACCTTAAGCAGCCTCAACTCCACGCACACATAAGCCACGCGTCTGCTTTCACATAAACCACGCCACACTGCCTCCGAGCAAATCATCAACAAATTAGCCACATTAACCGGACACATAAGCCCTCAACTCCACGCCAAATCCAGCCCCCATCACGTACCCATAAAAGACCAACACACACTCACAAATAAACGGCCCATTGACCACAAATTCAATTCATGCCAAACAGCCTTCAATTCACGCCAAACTGTCTCAAATTCACTAATATAACAGCCTCCACAAACTGCCTAAAATTCATGCAAACAAACAGCCCTCACAGTAGCACTTATTCACGTCACAAACACCCCTCAACTGTACCCCTAAACAGCCCCTGAACTGCACTCAAAACCAGCCCCTGAACTGCACCTTAAAACACCCAAAAACCAGCCCTAGTAAAGCTGCCTTAAACCACCGAAATTCAACCCTGAAACACTACCCGAATACCGTAGAAATAGTGAGCAAACAGCAACCCGAAACAGTGAAGCAACGAAGGAAAACAATGAACCAGTAAATCGAAAAAGTCGCGGAGCATCAACCCTTCCGACAATCGCGTAACGCACTTCCAAGAGACGACTTAAGAGGTTAGACCTGAGGGCACCCTTTTATTTATTCTCGTTCTTTTTCTGTTATTTATTAATGTTTCTTAGCATGAGTATTGTTGGTTATTGTGTGCTATGGCTATGAGATGAATGAAATATGTGTTATCTCTTGTGGTATATCAGATGGAAACCCAGACGTAAATTCCATAGCCGAATCCGAATGGACGGCAGTGCGGTCTACACTCGGGATATAATGCCACGTACCGCTTGAGAGAAACACATATTTTGTTTCATCCAACCTTGTGTTTACGCATGATTTAGTCATTTAGTATGTTATTTTTACGATTTAGTCATCTAGTATGTTATTTCCTTTTATGCATGATTTAGTTGGTTATTTCTGAGCATGATTGGTTATTTCTTTTGCATTAGGAATTTAATTTAATTTATGTTTATGTTTATGTTATTATTTATTTTACGCGTTTGATAATTCAATATGTTCATGAGATTATTGTGTGCTATTGTGTGTTTGCCGTTATGATGACTTACTTTTATGCATGCCAACTTAGATATAGGTTTTATTTTCATGTACGTAAAGTTAGACATAGGGCACTCTTGAGAATGTATGTTGCGTAGACTCGGTTAGATTATTGCACAAATCCTTTCATTATAAGTGGCATAAGTAAGGCTCCATTCTGAATCCAACGGTTTGAGGTATTCCTTTGCGAGGGGTGAGTGCGGCCTTAAATCATTTTTCCAGTTCACACTGGGTGGTGACTCCATGTTATTTCTCCGATTTAGTTCCCCCGTGGGCTATTCCATACTCCCAACTAGGCCGCGAGCCTGGAACAGCGTCGCTAATTTCTGTGTCCTATAGTCTGGCGACTCCACTTGGGATAGAGAATCAGCCCTGAAATAATGTTTTGTAATGATTGTGATTTGTGCTTTAGTTAACCGTGTCTACCGTGGGTTGAAGGGGTTTAATCAAAGGCATTATTAGAGCTTGGTAATGGTTTGGTGTCTTCCTTCATTCACTACCTTTCTATAAGGAATAGCCGTGAAGGCACCTAGATAATCATTTACTCGAAGCTTACTATGATGGACTAATTTGGAGGACTTGTTGTTTATTCCTGTCACCAAGGCGATAAGAGCCTAAGAGGTTTGGGTATTTAAGAGAGTTCGCTCCACCCTCCCTCTGGGGAATCTATAATGAGAAATCCATTTGACAGTCAGTCATACACTATAACTCGTTGGCACGTACCTTAGCGTATAAAAAAGGTGCGCTCACTTGGTCGCTTGAACTCTTGAGTGGGGAGTCCTAGTTGTGGGCAGTCCTTCACCGGCGAGAGCCTTTGTCTATACCCCTATAAACCCACACATGAACTGTAGTTGTAGGACCAATAGAAACTAATCTTTTATGCTTGCGTTTAGGACTATCGTCATTTGGATTCAGTTGGACTTTTTATCATGAGGTATGGGCTTGTTGGGCCATTTAAACTGGGACGAGTCCGTGCTTTATGGCAATCGGGCCAAAAGCTTCTAAAATTCCAATGTGCCACTTTATGTTTGGGCCCTTTATTATTTGAAGTTGTTTAGCCATGTTATTGCAAAAGTGTAAACTTGTTGGGCCTTTTCAACTGGGACAAGTTTACACCGCGCAATAGTATGATTGAATGCTTCGAAATGATAATGGGCCGACTTATATATTCCATATATTGCACGCATCTCATGCATCTCATGCATACACGCATCATGTCAACCCTTGTGTCTTAAAAGCCATCTTAGATATCTGTTGGGTTAGAGAAGAAGTCAAGAAACAGATAGATATGGGATTTCTAGAAGTAGTGAAGTACCCCGAGTGGTTGGCAAACATTGTGCCAGTGCCGAAGAAAGATGGGAAGGTCAGAATGTGCGTGGATTATAGAGACCTTAACAAAGCTTGCCCGAATGATGATTTTCCTTTACCTCATATAGATGTGCTGGTTGATAGTGCGGCTGTATCTGCCATGTACTCGTTCGCGAATGGGTTCTCAGGATATAATCAGGTCCTTATGGCTGAAGAAGACAAGCATAAGACTGCCTTTGTCACGGAGTAGGGCACATATTGCTACAAGGTGATACCGTTTGGGCTTAAGAATGTAGGAGCCACTTATCAGCAGATAGCCACCACGTTATTCCATGACTTGATGCATAAGGAGATTGAGGTATATGTGGATGACATGATGGTGAAGTCAGAGACGAGAAGCGAACACATAGAAGCACTGGAGAAGTTCCTTGAACGAGTCGACAAATACGATTTACGGCTAAATCCCAAGAAGTGTATGTTCGGGGTAACGTCAGGCAAGCTGCTAGGACACACAGTTGGAATGGGAGGAATAGAAGTAGACCCTGAGAAGATCAAGGCGATTACAGAAATGCATGCACCGAAGACAGAGAAAGAAGTTAGAACATTCCTCGGGAAGATTCAGTACATCAGTCGGTTCATCACCAAGTTAACGTCGGTATGTGAACCTATCTTCAAATTGCTAAGAAAGGACCAGCCAGTAAAATGGAATGAGCAATGCCAAAAAGCCTTCAATAAAATCAGGGAATATTTGGTGAAACCTCCTGTTTTGAAACCTCCAAGACTGGGCAAACCTTTGGTATTATATTTGGCCATTGAACCCGAAGCGCTGGGGGCAATGATGGTACAAGCAGATGAGACAGGGGTAGAGCATGCAGTCTACTACCTCACTAAGAAGATGCTTCCGTACGAAGCTCACTATCAAGAAGTAGAGAAGATTTTTTTGGCAGTAGTGTGGGCGTCCAGAAAGTTGCATCATTATTTCCAATCTTACAAGATCCAAGTGGTAGCAAAGGAGAATCCTTTGAAATATCTACATTCAGTGCCTTCGCTAGTTGGGAAGTTAGGTAGATGGTTGGTGTTGCTGACAGAGTTCGATATTGAGTACCTCACTTCCAAAGTAATCAAAGGGCGAGCCGTAGCAGAATTCCTGGCATTACAACCGATAGAAGGAGAAAAATACAAGTTTGAGTTCCCAGACGAGGAAATCCAAGCTATAACAGTCCAAAAATGGAAGATGTACTTCGACGGAGCAGTGAACTGCAAAGGAGCCGGAATCAGAATTGTGATAGTAACCCCTGAATGAGAAACCCTGCCTACGGCCAAGAGGTTGACGTTTGGAGTAACCAACAATATGGCTGAGTATGAAGCATGCGCCTTCGGATAGATGGCATTGATAGCCTTGAAAGCCAAGAGCGTGGAAGTCTATGGAGACTCGATGTTAGTAGTCCGACAACTGCAAGGAGAATGGGAATTGAAGGAAGAACGGTTGAAACCCTACTTGTTCCACCTCAGGAGTCTAGCACAGGCCCTCCCCGATTGTAAATTTCAGCACTTGCCTTGAGAAGAGAACCAAATGGTAGACGCATTGGCTACACTTGCCGCAACTTGGGAAAATCCGGAGAAGTTGGTGAAGAGACCGCTGGTGTTGACAACGGCAAGAAAACCAATTTATGAGATAGAAAGAATCTTGAAAGTAGAAGTCGATGATGGGAAACTTTGGTACTATGACATTCAGTGGTATTTAGAACGCGTAGAACTCCCAGAAGAAGCAAGCAGAAAAGACAGGATAGCCATCTAGAAGTTGGCTTCTCAGTATGTTAGTTTGAAAGGAGAACTATACAAGAGGCAAGCGAATGGCATTCAGCTGAAGTGTTTAAGAAAAGAAGAAGCTCAGAAAGCAATGGAAGAAGTACATGCCGGAGTATGTGGACAGCACATGAATGGGTTGAATTTATCTCGCAATATAGTGAGACAAGGCTTTTACTGGTCGACCATGGAAGCTGACTGCGCGAAGTTAGTAAAGCATTGTCACGATTGCCAAGCACACGGTAACTTGAACCAATTGCCGCACACAGAGTTGCATGGGCTATCAGAGCCGTGGCCCTTCTCAGCATTGGGAATTGATATGATTGGAGAAATTCGATCGTACGCATCGAACGGACATCCCTTCATAGTAGTGGCAATAGACTACTTCTCGAAATAGGTGGAAGCTGAATCATTTCGCAAAGTTACAACAAAGACGATGGCAAAGTTCATAGTCCGGAATCTCATATATCAATATGGAATGCCGCATCATGTAGTAACAGACAATAGAGTCCAGTTTCAAGGAGAAATAAAGGCAATGCTACAGAAGTACGGGATAGGACACCACAAGTCATCACCTTACCGACCACAAGCAAATGGGACAGTCGAAGTAGCCAATAAGACAATAAATAATACGTTAGCCAAAATGACAGAAAACTATAGAGATTGGGCTGACAAGCTGTCGTACGCCCTGTGGGGGTACAAAACTTCTGTGAGAACAGCAACAAGAGCCACGCCTTACTCTCTGGTCTATGGAATGGAAGCAGTACTGCCACTGGAAGTCGAGATACAATCCATGCGGGTATTAGCAGAAATAGAGTTGTCTGAACAAGAATGGGCCTCGCAGAGATTTGAACAGTTAGCATTACTAGATGAGAAGAGGATGAAGTCCTTGCATCACATGCAGATATACCAAAAGAGGTTGGCTCGAGCATTCAACAAGAAGGTGCGTCCTACCAAGATCAGAAAGGGTGATCTGGTGCTTAAGCAGTCAAAGTCGTCGACGACAGACCCGAGAGGGAAGTTCAGACCCAATTGGGAAGAACCCTACATAGTCCCGAAAGTAATGGGAAATGGGGCAGTGAGACTGTCAGATTTGGAAGGGAACGAGTTCACCGAGCCGATCAACGTGGATAGATTGAAGCAGTATTTTGCCTGAGGAAGAAAAGACCGAGCAGTCACCAGGAGAACTAGCGGAAAACCTAACCCAACGGGATAAGAAATTCACCCATGCATGCATGCATACACGTAACGCACTTGCATTCTTTTGTGTTTTGTTTTGTTTTGTACTCACAGGGTTCAAAAAAAAAAGCGGCAAATGCAAGCTAACCAGAAGCAGCAACAGTACATTGTCAGTAGTTTTCAGGAATAAATCACATAGTTGAGGCCCACATCAGTATTAGTTTCGGGGATGAGTCCCAGGGTCGAGGCCCACATCGGTATCAGTTTCGGGGATGAGTCCCAGGGTCGAGGCCCACACCAGTATCAGTTTTTGGGAATGAATCCCAGGGGGCGAAGCCCGCAGTTGAAAGGAAGAATTCCAGTTGAGTGAGTGAAAAAGAGAGAGAGAGAGAGATATATATATATATATAGATAGAAGTCTTTGATGGTTAGGCATATGTTCGATGATGACATTGTTTGCTGTAGAGAAACCTTAGAAACGATAAGTGCGAGATGTGCTCTCATCCGGTATTATGAGTGGTTGATCTCAGCTGGACTCATGAGCACTTGATTATTGGATTTTAGCAGTAGTATCGTTTGGGGGAAGAGTCCCATGGTTGAAGCCCACGTCAGTATCAGTTTTGGGGATGAGTCCTAGGGTTGAGGCCCACATCATCAGTATCAGTTTTGGGGATGAGTCCCAGGGTTGAGGCTCGCATCATTAGTATCAGTTTTTGGGACGAGTCCCAGGGTCGAGGCCCACATTAGTATCAATTTTGGGGAAGAGTCCCAGGGTTAAGGCCCACATCATCAGTATCAGTTTTGGGGATGAGTCCCAGGGTTGAGGCCCCCATCATCAATATCAGTTTTGGGGACGAGTCCCAGGGTCGAGGCCCACATCAGTATCAATTTTGGGGAAGAGTCCCAGGGTTGAGGCCCACACATCATCAGAATGCCGGGTATGGCACTCCGGGTATGGAGACACAATCGCGACACCTCGGGTATGGGGTTTAGCACGCCGGGTATGGCATTCCGGGTATGGAGACACAACCGCGACACCTCGGGTATGTGGTTTAGCACGCCGGGTATGCCACTCCGGGTATGGAGACACAACTGCGACACCTCGGGTATGAGGTTTAGCACGCCGGGTATGGCACTCCGGGTATGGAGACACAACCGCGACACCTCGGGTATGGGGTTTAGCATGCCGGGTATGACACAACCAGATCAACTCAATTCAAAGCAACAGGCAAGTCAAGTGGCAGCTCACGAGCCAGGTAAGTAAAACTGCATTGCATAACTTTGATAGGATTATCATTGTCACACACTGCACAAGTCCCATCAAAGTGGGGGCGACTGTAGGCACTGCATTTTTGCATATAAGTCCCGATGATGAGTCTCACATGGAGACATTACCTCTTTAAGTTTTGGAAGTCGCGGGAAACGGACGTCGGAATGGAAGAGTCATAAATTGACACCTTGTTGGATTTAATTCGTTTGCTTAGCTTCGGGTTTGCTCGTTAGATCTCTGTTTTAAACTTATCCTTGGCCCAAACCCCCACATATCACACATCAAGCCCACACATCACCAAGCTACACACCAAGCCCACCAAAATGGACCAAACTCACGCCTAAAAAGACCAAAGCCACGCCCAAATCATTCCAAAATAACAAAATCACACATTAAACACATGCTAAAATCAAGACAAATCACCTTCCCAAATTAAAAGATTCAAATCAAATCTCATCAAACACTTTCCTAATTCAATTAAATCATATCCCTAATCAAATGAGAAGAAATCAATCAAATTAAATCACATCCCTAATTAAATAGATTTTTCCTTATAGCACACTAATTAGAAGATATCCCCATAATTACACAAAATCATTTCCCTATTCGCATAAGGATAACCCCAACCTTTGCCTATAAAAAGAAGCCAAAACCAACTCTTCACAGGCTAGCTCACTCACGCCCAAAAACCCCAAGAAACTTTCCCATTGCCGTGAACAACCCTAAACCAACGACCTTAAGCAGCCTCAACTCCACGCACACATAAGCCACGCGCCTGCTTTCACATAAACCACGCCACACTGCCACTGAGCAAATCATAAACAAATCAGCCACCTTAACTGGACACATAAGCCCTAAACTACATGCCAAATCCAGCCCCCCTCACGTACCCATAAAATACCAACACACACTCACAAATAAACGGCCCATTGACCACAAATTCAATTCACGCCAAACATCATTCAATTCATGCCAAACTGTCTCAAATTCACGCATATAACAACCTCCACAAACTACCTCAAATTGATGCAAACAAACAGCCCTCACAGCAGCCCTTATTCACGTCACAAACACCCCTCAACTATACCCCTAAACAGCCCCTGAACAGCACTTAAAACCAGCCCCTGAACTGCACCTTAAAACACCCAAAACCAGCCCCAGTAAAGCTGCCTTAAACCACCAAAATTCTGCCCTGAAACACTGCCCGAATACCGCAGAAATAGTGAGCAAACAGCAGCCCGAAACAGTGAAGCAACGAAGGAAAACAACGAACCAGTAAATCGAAAAAGCCGCGGAGCATCAACCCTTCCGACAACCGCGTAACGCACTTCCAAGAGACGACTTAAGAGGTTAGACCTGAGGGCACCCTTTTATTTATTCTCGTTCTTTTTCTGTTATTTATTAATGTTTCTTTGCATGAGTATTGTTGGTTAATGTGTGCCATGGCCATGGGATGAATGGAATATGTGTTATCTCTTGCGGTATATTGGATGGAAACCCGGACGTAAATTCCATAGCCGAATCCGAATGGACGGTAATGCGGTCTACACTCAGGATACAATGCCACGTGCCGCTTGAGAGACACACATATTTCGTTTCATCCAACCTTGTGTTTACGCATGATTTATTCATTTAGCATGTTATTTTTACGATTTAGTCATCTAGTATGTTATTTCCTTTTATGCATGATTTAGTTGGTTATTTCCGAGCATGATTGGTTATTTATTTTGCATTAGGAATTTAATTTATGTTTATATTTAGGTTATTATTTATTTTTCGCGTTTGATAATTCAATATGTTCATGAGATTATTGTGTGCTATTGTGTGTTTGCTGTTATGATGACTTACTTTTATGCATGCCAACTTAGATATAGGTTTTATTTTCATGTACGTAAACTTAGACATAAGGCACTCTTGAGAATGTATGTTGCGTAGACTCGTTAGATTATTGCACAAATCATTTCATTACAAGTGGCATAAGTAAGGGACCATTCCAAACCCAACGGTTTGAGGTCTTCCCTTGCGAGGGGTGAGTGCGGCCTTAAATAATTTTCCCAGTTCACACTGGGTGGCGACTCCATGTTATTTCTCCGGTTTAGTTCCCCCGTGGGCTATTCCGTACTCCCAACTAGGCCGCGAGCCTGGAACAACGTCACCGATTTCTGTGTCCTACACCCATGTTTATAATTTTCATGTTCATGATTTAGTTTACGATTCATCTATAGATTTTAAGTCATGTTTAGAGTTTTCAGTTCATATTTACACGTTACAGTTTTCAAGTCATGATTTCAGTTTGTAGTAATGTCTATAATTTTCAGTTCATGATGACGTTTCCAGTTCATGCCAAAGTTTTTGGTTCATGACATGTTCATTTTCATTTTTCATGCTTACATATTACAATCACGTTATCAAGAATAAATTCTCCAGTCATGTTACAGATGTTCAATTCATGTCGCGGTTTTATGCATATATACGATTTATGGTTCAAGGTACTCGATTTACTTATGTTCTATGAATCAGGTTTGAAGTAATTTCATTTATATATGCAACATCACATTTTTATATGTTAAATTTCAATGTTCATTCACTAGTTCATTCAAACAACTTACTTCTCCATTTTCAGTTTTGTGTTGCAAGATTTCATGCATATAGATGGCAAACTTTAGAGAGGATGAAAGTCATTAGGACCCGTCTCTGGGATCACAGTGTCACGGGTCTGCACATTTATATATTTTCCAAGTAAGGCCACGAGGCCGAGTTATATATGCATGCATATAACATGATTTATAAATATGTTTTCATGTAATCCATGTGCATTATATAACAGTCATGCATGCATTCATAGTAGACAATTCAGTTACGAATCATGACATGTCACGCATGTTCACGTCACGAGGCTCAGGGAGATGGTAACGCCGTCTCCTGTCAGCCACATCCTGGATAAACCGGGATGTGATAGTTATGAACTTGGACATTTTAATAGAAAATCAATAACAAATTGGGAATGATAAAATTGACATTTTATATTATTCAAATGAAAAAAAAAATACAAAACTCATCTATTAAGGTCTGCAAAAAAAATAAAAAATAAAAAATAAAAAAAATTCATTTTTGATAAAAATATTAAATAATTTCATAATCTTTAATTAAGATAATATGAATATAAACCATTTTGATACAATTAAAAAAAATTCTAGGTGGAGAAGCCTTATTCAATCAACTACAATATCCTTATTTAATAACATATAATAAATTAAAGATACTGATGTTATTATTCTATAATAATTCTTTTAAATTGAATATATTCTCACTTGTTTTCATTATTTTTAATGGAATTATTCTATTTATAGATTAAAATATAAAAACAAAAGATTTTTGGGAAATCGAAAATTAAAAATCGACCAATTAATCGATAAAAATCAATTAAAAATTGATATCGACCGTATTGAATCGCTCAAATTATCGGTTTATATAACATTGTTTTCCACTCTAAATTGAATACTTTTGAAATTACAAAATTACCCGGTCAACAGGTGCTATAAATAAATTAAATACATAATATTAAATGCTCATCAGTAAAGCAACTAGTGGTCTAAATCAGTAATATCCCGGGAAAGCTTCTAATAAAGTTTGTAAATTGAAAATGCAGGTATGAAGGTCTTTCTTTACCCTCATAAAAAAAATATATTAATTGGATTATTATTTTATTCAAAAATGATATATATATATATATATATATATAATATATATATATATATATATATATATATATATATAAAATTAAAATATCTATTATACAAATCATAAATTATATAAACGATTGAATTCTTATTTTCTAATTTAATAAAATGCCATTTATAATTTATATAATTTTATAAATATTAAAATATTTTTTTATTTACATTTATATAAAATTATAAATAGAATTTTGAACATATGTATTAAAAAATTAAAATTAAATAAATAAAACTCGTCCCTAAAGATTTTATCTCATCTTCGTCCCTTCCCAAAATAAGAAATGAGTATTAAATTTTATCTATTCCCATCCCTGAAGTTAATTTTTTTAATTTTTCATCCTTAATCTCATCCCCAATTGGGGAGGGTTCTCGAGGGCCCTTGTCCCCTTAGGGATTTCTGTCAGCCCTACTCATCTTACATCATCTTACTGGTTTACAATGTGAGTGTAACATTTCCTTTTTACATAATTTTTAATTAAATAAAATAATTTATTACATAAGTCGGTTTTGCCTATTTTTTGGACATGATTTAACTGGTTGAACCAATGACCCATTAAACCTTTTGGATTACCGATTTGATCACCTGTTCTGTTTTTAAAACATTGCCCACCATTTTCTATTTATATATTTATTCTATTTTATTTGTTTAATAAATCTTATATATATATATATATTTTAATGTTTCTCTATTTATTTAATTTTCTTTTGATTATTTATTAATTTATTTAACTCAATTTATACACAAAATAAATAATATAAAATATAAAATATATAAGATTTATTAAATAAATAAAAGAGAATATATATATATGAGATAAAAAAAATAAAGGAATTAATTCAAAAAGTAAATTAAACAAAATAATTAAATAAAAAAATAAAATAATTAAAAATAATAATTTATTTAAACAAGTATGAGTGTTATTATTGTTAAGTAAAACGAGAGAGGGGAAACGGGAGGTGGTATATCATGTGCCGGGTGTATATGCCATCTCTCTTACAGTAGGCGGGTTGGAAACGGGGTGGGGGCCGCCCTCTCTATGGTAAAAGGAAACGCTAAAATAGACTGACAAATATACACCTTTCCTCCACGTATTATTAAATTCCCATATTGCCCTCAACAAAGTTATTTAATCACCACAAAATCCATCGTGTAATGGAGGGGCCGGCTCTTCTATAGTAAAAGGAAACGCTATAGAGTATAGACTGACACATATACACCTTTCCTCCACGTGTCACTAAATTCCCATATTGCCCTCAACAAAGTCATTTAATCACCTCAAAATCCATCGTGTTTCTCTCTCTAAAAGAGAACGTTCGTCGCTTTCAGTCTGCAGCCTTTTTCACAATTCTCTCTCTCTCTCTCACTCGCTGACATGTTCGTTCTCTCTGAAAAAAGCACTTTATCTTTCTGATTCGAGATCTCGAAGCCCTATAAATGTTTGTCATTGTGTTGTTTTAGATGAATCTGAGGGGAGCAACAACTTCAGGTTTTTTGATTTTGTACTGTTTGGCTTCCTAGAAAGCCACATTCCTTCTATTTTCTTGCATTTTCTCTGTGTTTCTTCCGGTTTGACGCTCGCAAGAATTATTGTTCATTTTTTCGTTGTTTTTTTTGGTGAGGTGAGGGGAATTTTTAATTTTATTTTGTATTGCTGTTAATTATGTTTTAATTTTCATATTAATAAAGTATTAATTGAGATTTAATCAAGTTGTGCACTTGTGCTGGATAGCAATGATTATTAGTGTGCTTGGTGGAGCAGCGATAATAAATCTACAATTATTTATTTGTTTATTTTGGTTGTTTGTTTGTTTGTTTTATTGGTTGCCCTCTTTTTGTTTTTATTTTTAATT
Source organism: Zanthoxylum bungeanum (assembly GCA_019454045.1). Classification (NCBI taxonomy): domain Eukaryota; kingdom Viridiplantae; phylum Streptophyta; class Magnoliopsida; order Sapindales; family Rutaceae; genus Zanthoxylum; species Zanthoxylum bungeanum. The sequence continues at coordinate 20,761 of SKCR01037957.1, read as the reverse complement.
TTTATTCAGTTTTATGTGTGATTTAATTTTTACAACAATTTCATATCCCCTTGATACGCTACTGCGGGTTTTGATTTATTTAATAATATTTTTCATTTTCTTTGAGGGCGTGCATTTTGAATAAAGCTCTGTTAACTATCAATTTAAGTTTTTCAAGATCAAAATTTTATCTGTGTTTCCGCGTTATCTTTCATGATGAATTGTTTAGGATGTTGGGTTGTGTAAATCCTGTGTTTTCCAAATTACTGTTTAAATGTTGGCTTATATAATTTGCCATGGATGTTAATTTGGCTCCTTTCGATAAATTATAATATCCCAGGTTATTTTATAGAAGCAAATTTCCCTAATTGTGTAAGTTTTTATGCTGGCATATCTTTGAAATCTACATTTTTTGCATTCACCTTACTCGACTGTTCATATTAGCAGTGCATTATGATATTGTTATTTAAATTTCAGGATAAACGCATACGAACTCAGATGGAATTTGAACCAAGTGCTGTCTTTTCAGTTCCACAAGATAGCTCTTGCTATATGCAGCCTGGGTGGATTCACGGCTTTCATTTTGGTCATGGGTTAGGTAGATAATGCTCCTTATTTCCTAGATTCCGTGATAGTTTTCTATTTAGTTTCTTGGTATGACTGTCCTACTCACATGTTAATAGAATTTCCTTTTCTTTGTTTCTTTTTTAACTATTGTAGATGAGATAGAGGAAGATGCTTTGAATGAGAAATATTGCATAGAAGTGCTAAGAATCTTGATTGCAAAGGCCGAAACTGAAATTTATGAGCTTGAAAAAGGTTTGGTATTCATTCAAAATGAATTAGCCTGGGCTGAAAATGATGATTGGTCTGAGAAATGCTGTAATGCTTTGACAAAAAAGCTTGATTTCCTTTCTATTATGGTATGGAGTTTGAAGAATAAAGATAAGAATGATTTTGAGGTCCATTTGTTGATGCAAAGACAACCTGCCAAGAGATTACATGAAATTTTAAAGGTTCTACTCAATGATTACATCCTAGAGAAAGACAAGCAGGTTCATCTCTTGAAAATTCTTTCTTAGTCATTTCTTAATTGTCTAAAATGTGACTACTGTCTGAACTTAATCAAGGAGGATATAGGAAGCCTTTAGAGGCTCATTCAAGTTTTCTATCATTTTATGTCCTCCGTGTATGTGTGTGTGATTGTAACTTCAACCTACCAAGTAGCAGCCATAATATATATTTTGTGGATTCTCACTAATTTTGGCTCCATTCTTGAGCAATACACTGGTTCTGCATTGTGCGAAAGTTCCAAATCATGCTAGAAATTTTCTCATTTTGCCATTTTTTAATACCTATGGGAAGAGAAAAAAAATTATAGAATTTAAGAACCTCTAATCTGGTTGGATTGAACAAAGGCTGATTGCAGATAATTATGTATTCATTTGGAGTCTCCAGTAGTAGATTTACTCTAATTTTGTCATGCATGGCATCATTATCTTTTTCCAGCTTATTGATTTTTCTCTCTTTATTTCCTTTCGGTGTCACTTTCATATAATGTTCTATAAGACCTGCATGTTATTCATTTTCTTCCATGGCTGACATCTGATAATATATGTTTACTGTTCAAGAATGAGCAGCCTCTGGATGTAACTGTCTTAGATAGCTCTGATCCTCCAGGACATGCAGCTGAACTTTTGGATGAGAGCACAAAATTGAGTAAGTCTGATTCTTATGTCACAGTAAAGGAGGAATTTCAAGAATCCAATATAACTCCCACAGAAAATGGTGCAACTTTAGGGGCATCTTTGATGCTTCAAGAGAAGAAAGCAAAACATTCAGAGACAGTTGAGGTATGACAATCTCTATCTTTTTATACTTCAAATTTTGTAAGCGCATATTCTGAAAGATCTATTGGAATTTTTGAAAACGTCCGGTTGGTGTTTTTTAGCACATGGTTGAAGTTCTTTTTATATCTTTTTCCAAAATCTGTACTAGCATCTAAGTATTTTATATCCTTTTCCAAAATCTGTACTAGCATCTAAGGATTTTTCATTGTTATTGTATTGTTTTGCAGTTTTATGATAGGACTGGGTAATTAAGATAAATGTTGGCGGTATTTAGGTCATTTCAGAGTTAGGGTTTTAGTATATAAACAAATGTTAAGTTTCATATGAGAGGGAGCAGATTTTTGTGCTAATTTTTTGGTGAAAGGCGGAGGTGCCAATTCCCTCGAATGATTGGCCATCAGTTGAATGCAAAGGAGGCTCCACCTCTGCTGTATTCTTCATATCTTTTTTACCCTTTGTTTTGTTTTCTTGTTTGATGTAAGCCAAGCCTGTGCGCTGGCATATTTCCTTAGTAGAATTAGTATTGTTACCTAGAACATCAGTAATATTCAGTAGTATTCCAAGAACATTCAGTACATAGAGTTTACTTTCTTTTCTTACATCATTAAGTTACGTAATATCATACAAATATTATCAACGTGAGCCACATCTGCCATATACACACGCAACAAAGGCCTCATCAATTGGTACCAAAGCAATTGTTCTTCGGACCGTGGGAAAATGTATATGGAAGATTACTCTACACTTTTATCTCTGAAACAGGAAGGATTAGTTTGAAATTACATAGCTGATTTGGAACGCTATTTAAGGAGAGCCCCACACACGACTGGAGATTTTTACATTACTTGTTTTCTGAATGGCCTTCACCTGGAGGTAGTAACGGGGATCAACTTGGCGGTTGTGGATTATTTAGATGACGTGATGGACCAGACTCTGTGGGTGGAACAAATTAGGTTAAAGAAAAAGAAATCTGATTGAGAATATCTTTTGGATAATTGGAGGGTTGATTTAGCACGGAAAGAAGGAAGAAAAGGAAATGAGGAAGAAAATCAAAGAAAAATGGAGGAAAGAGAAGATTTTACAGAGGGGGTTGATGAACAGAAGAAGTTTGCAATGGCAAAGAGGGGTTTAACGAAGGAGAAAGTAGAGGACAATAGGGAAGGTCAAGATGTTGAGTTTACAGATGGGTCAGATCTAGGGTTTCACACAACCGAGACGGATCATATCCGAAACACAGACCCGGTTGATTCCGGTCACGCCTAGCTCAATAGAATTGATGCCGTGACTGAGGAGTATGGTTGTTAGAGGCTACGTGAGGCGCGCTTCTAGGCGAGAGACGTTCGGCAAAGTGCCTTCTGACACCTGAGGTGAGGCGACGTCGACGAGGCGCGATGAGGCGAATTGAGGCGACAGAGGCGCAACGAGGTGAGTCGAGGCGATGATGCAATGATGCAATTTTTGTTTCAGCCATGAGACAGAATAAATAACATATTTTGATTTTTTAGAGAAGAAAGATGAGCTTTGAACTTGAGAAAGAAGAGGAATAGTGTTGGGAATTTTTTTAATATAGTAATGTGTGAGAAGACAATGTGAGATTTAGAGAGAGATGAGGTTTTGGTGGGAAATAGCCTGATTTTAATTAAGTGTCAGCTTTTGTAAAGTTTTAAACTTTAAATTTGGCTTGTGGCTTGCTTTTTTGCTTAGAAAGAAAAAAAATCTGAACATGTTTAAGAACCAGCGTTATCAAAGGCAGTGTTATCAAAGGCGCGCCTCAGGCGCCAGCCATTGCGCCTAAAGGGTGTCCAGGAGAGGCGACGTGTATCAGGCGCGCGCCTAGTCGATGAGGCGCGCGCCTGATGCCAATGAGTGAGGCGCGCCTTAGGCGCCTGATGTCAAAAATCTTGATTTTGACCCGATTTCGTTGATTAAAGCTCACTTTTTTTTACTGTTTTTGGTTTTTTTCCAGTAGAGTTAAAAAGAAGAAGAATAACAATAAATCTCATAATTTAACTTAATTTATTTACTTTTGACATGACTCTTAGATAATTTGTTGGGATCATTAAAAATTATAAGAAAAATTTATATTTTGTAAAATACAAATGTTTGTCATAATAATTAATAATAGATCATACATTTATAATTATTGGGGACATAATTTTAACCAAAAGATTATACTAGTCAATAACAAAATTGTACGTAATACATTATAAGTAAATATTAATATCTTAGTTATTATAGCAATTTAGTTATGAAAATAGTGGTGTATATAAATTTAATTGAGTGCAATAATTTATAAATATTTTGTCATAATTTGGTTAAAATATTAAAAAATACTCAAAACAAAATGATTAGAAGAATATTTATGTTCATCTTTCTAATTGAAAAATTATATATACAATTGTGTCTCACATTCCTCAGGCGCGCGCCTAGGCTCCAGGACCTTTTGCGCCTTAGTGCGCCTTGCGCCTTTAATAACACTGATCAAAGGCGCGTCTTAGGCGCGCCTAATGCCAATGAGTTAGGCGCGCCTCAGGCGCTTGATGCCAAAAATGTTGATTTTTGACCCGATTTCGTTGATTAAAGCTAACTTTTTTCCTGTTTTTGGTTTTTTCCTAGCAGAGAGAGTTAAAAAGAAGAAGAAGAATAACAATAAATCTCATAATTTAATTTAATTACTTTTGATATGGCTCATAGATAATTTGTTGGGATCGTTAAAAATTATAAGAAAAAATTATATTTTATAAAATACAAATGTTTGCCATAATAATTAATAATAGATCAAACATTTATTGGGACATAATTTTAACCAAAAGATTATACTAGTCAATAACAAAATTGTACAGAAGACAATATAAGTAAATATTAATATCTTAGTTATTATAGCAACTTAGTTATGAAAACAGTGATGTATATAAATTTAATTGAGTGCAATAATTTATAAATGTTTTGTCATAATTTGGTCAAAATATTAAAAATACTCAAAATAAATGATTAGAAGAATATACATGTTCCTCTTTCCAATTGAAAAATTATATATACAAATATGCGCCTCACATTCCTCAGGCACGCGTCTAGGCTCTAAGACCTTTTGCGCCTCGGTGCGCCTTGCACCTTTAATAACACTGCCTAGACTAAAAAGTAGTTAATTTATTATTTTAGTTAAAAATAGTATTTTGGGCAGTGTTTAAAGATATTATTTTCAGCAATATATGTCAAATTTCACAACACACTTGTACAATATTATTAAATTAACAATAAAAGTGATTCTTGAAAAAAGTTAATTACAATGATATAATGTAATGACCTTTTAATTGGGAGCATTTTAGAAGTGTCTTAACATAAAGTTAAGACTGTAATGCTCCAATAATTACATTTGAAAACTTATAATTTTGAAATCCTAATAAAATATGATTTGAACTATGCATTTTTTTTTATGATGTTTAATGAATTGGACAAGTAAAATTAATAGGATTCTAAGTATCAAAATATTATTATTTATTTATTATATTTTATCATTATAAGTTCATATTATCAATTTATTTTATTTTTATGCCTCATGTCTATGAGGCACGCGCCTCTTGCATCTCGCCTCGCGCCTCGTATTTCAGTCTCTCATCGCCTCAGTGTGCCTCTCTCCTCTAACAACACTACTGAGGAGGCCACTCAGACACCTCCGGCCTACCTCATCATCCATCCTCCATCATCTAAACCAAAGCTACTGCAATCTCTTGGCGGCAACACCATCGTGACAATTACATTCAGTCCCTCAGCACCAACCAATTCCACGTCATCAAACCCTTTTCAGTTTTTGTGACACCACTAGTTGTTGAATCTATTGCACCTCTAATTTCACCTTCGGCTATTCACCAACACTGTTGAGCTGTCAAACAAGTTGGTCCAAGATAATGGAAGTCTGGATTTTGAGTTTTTTGGTGATGAAGGCAAATGTTGAGGAAAATTTATTGTTGATGGGAGAGCTGTAGCTGTTACTGTTTTGATTTTAGATCCAGGAGGGGACAAGGGGATGACTGGTAATGAATATGTCCTGTTTGTGGATTCAAGTGTAGAAGGAAATAAAGAGAATTTAAGTTGTGGTATGCTGAAGATGTTGATATTTGATCCAGGCGGAGGCGTTTTCAGCTGTCGAAAGGCAAATATTGTTAGGAATTTATTTGCAGAACATGTCACGTGCCTTCTTGAATTGTTGAATGTTGTTTTTGAGAGGATAGGAGGATTGGAAGCTTGGTATCAACTTGCCATTGGGAACAGGGAGTTTATTGTCACGATTCTTGATCCAGGCACTTTTGATATGCAAATAATAAAATGGCAAAGTTGGTATAAACTTGCAATTGGTAATTGGGAGTTTGTTGTAATGATATTTGATCCAGGTGATGATACTTTTGTGGATGATGACAATATTATTATACTAGGAGTTGAGAAGTCATTGGATGGTAGTATTTACTGTGAGAAGGAATTGCAAAGTGCTTATAGTGAAAACGTGTATGTGAACAAGATCATTTTGATTGTTAAGGGTGTTAATACAGGAGGTGCTATGAATGGGATATTTCCATGTGATGGTGTGCTATTTGTTTTTATTTTTGATCCAGGAGGAGGCTGGAGTAGGGTGTTAAGGTGTTATTGGCACCTTGGGACAGAGAGTAAAGCGACATTGGAGGGGATTCTCGCATTGCCTTTAGTTCCTGGGGAAGGCGTTTTCCTTTTGAGCGGTGTAGTGGTATGGGTACATGGTGGAACAATTGTCAAGTTTATCTTTAATAGAGGAGGCTTTGTAGAGGATTTTGTAATAAATCAGCATGTTGAAATTGAGGGTTCCAGGCTTATGGAGGATTGGCCATTGTCTATGTCAGTTGAGGTAGTTGTGAAGTTTGGCCTCGAGGAGGTATATGCTGTTGTTCGGGAGGGTGTTCTGCTATTCTTGGTGTTGATATTTGATCCTGGGGGTGCCGTGGCTAGAATTTGGGTATCTTCCACCTTGAGGACAAGGTGCTTTATTCGGGGGGAGTAATGATAGGACCCATGGGTAATTATGATAAATGTTGGGGGTATTTGGGTCATTTCAGAGTTAAGGTTTTAGTATATAAACAAATGTTAGATTCATATGATAAGGAGCAGATTTTTGTGCCAAGTCTTTGGTGAAAGGTGGAGGTGCCAATTCCCTCGAATGATTGGCAATCAGTTGAATGCAAAGGAGGCTCCACCTCTGCTGTATTCTTCATATCTGTATTCTTCATATCTTTTTTACCCTGTTGTTTTTCTTTCTTGTTTGATGTAAGTCAAGCCTGTGCGCTGGCATATTTCCTTAGTAGAATTAGTATTGTTACCTGGAACATCAGTAATATTCAATAGTATTCCAAGAACATTCAATACATACAGTTTACTTTCTTTTCTTACATCAGTGAGTTACGTAATATCATACAAATATTACCAACGTGAGCCACATCTGCCATATACACACGCAACAGGGGCCTCATCATTTTACTGATTTCTGAACTCCTGTTTTAATTATGAACAGTTTACAAATGGTAAAGCAGAAGATTCCAATTCAAATCCTCTGTCTTTGAAACTGGAAGCTGACCATGCTGATGATAAGAAACTATTGAGCAGCGTTGACTTAAAAAGTGCTAATAAGGGGGAAACCAAAGAACCTGCTTTTACTTCTAAGGACAAAGAAGTTGTCCGAAATGTATCTTTGAAGACTGTAGATAAGAGGAGACATAACCTAGACATTATTAAGCTTCAGGTAATTTCCTCCTCTCTGTAACAATTAATCAGCGCAAAATTCTACAAGAAGTTGCTATTTAAAGTCTGATTAGCAAACTAGAAATTATAATTGTTTTTGGATGTTGTGTAGAGTGATCAAACTCTCAGGATTTGCACATTTTCAACTGTAAATCTAAGCATCTCAACACCCTTAGGGTGGTAAAGTGTAACATAGACCATTTAACAGTAAAAGCTACCTGTTAAAATATAAATAAGAAACAAAAATTCCAGATCAAGATGACAAATGGAGTATCATATTTGCCTTCTGGTTGCTAATTTTTACTGAAAATCTTATTAGAAATGGTTGTTTGCAGCCTTTTCTCTTATATTTTGTTAATTAATGAACCTGTTGCAACAGTTGACCCCCTCCCAACCCTAACCGTGCCCCACCCCCTCCCTTTTATATAACAAGTTCTTGACTCCTTGTCATGTAAGTAATAATTTCTTGTTTATTCTTGGCAATCGACAGCCTAGTACAGATATCATGTTCAAGTACTCCTGTAGAAATGCTTTGAAAAATACCACTAGACACTCTGACAAGAAGAAAAGTTTGAACACTTTTGATTGAAAAATTGTAAGTGATGAAGCAGAAGAAAATACTTCTACATCTATAGCAGATATTGTTTTCTCAGATTTATCCTTGAAACCATGGGGAAAGAGCAAAAATCTTTGTATAATGGTGATGGTACTAGCTTCTCTTTCTCCTCTGCTATAATTTATGTAATTGGTAAATTAAGTAGTAATTACTAGAATCATGTAGAAGGAAAGGGAATTTGGTTTGCACTCATGGAGGGCATACTCCGCCTGTAATTGAGGGATCTTATTTTTTCCCATTATGGGCCTTTAGAGTATATATTCACTTTCTCTCACTGATCTACTACTCCAATGAACAGCAGGTAAATGCTGTTGTCAAAGACTCGGACTCAAATGCATGTATGCATGAAACTGACGTTGACAAGGAGATGATAACAAAGTGGATTAAGTCTGACTTGGAAGTTGGTAGAAATCAGGAAGTCAACAAAAACCATACTACTACCGGTGGAAATAAAATTTTGGAAGCATCTTCAAATCCTGAAGGCAAAGGAAATCCGCCAAAAGCAGACAAGGTACTAGAAGCTATTCTCCATGCATATATTTGCTTAAATACAAACTGCAAGTTAAAACTGCTGGCTTGGAAGGAGCACGTTAGGACAATACTAGGCAGTGGCTCATCTGAACTTCCAAAAATTTATTGCAGAATATCAGAACTCTCGGTTTTTATGTCTTAACAGATCCTTTTATTTATTACTTATCCCCTCTAAACCTTCAATATTTCCAACCATTCAAAGTCTATCTTCCCCTGCACACTCCATATATGCTGAAATATTCAATACTATATCTATTTTAATATATTGAAATGTATAGTGTTTCGAGTTGGCCTACCTGAACAAAATTCTTGACTCCGTCTCTAACTGTAGGCACACTACATCGTACTTGCTAGTCAGATATTATGAGTAGGTTACCTTGTTTCTTTAATAGGCTCATATTGAGTATTTTTCTGAGCAGCCTACATATGCTATCTTGCAAAGTATCTGTGATGATGCTTTGAGTAATGCTACTGGCCTCAGCAAGAGGAGAAAAAACTCAGATTCCAGGTTAGCTACTTCCAGGCAGACTAGAGGTGGAAATTCTGATGTTTGTTTTGATGCTTTGAATCATATGCCTGGCCTTTGTGGGAGAAGAAATAATTCTGATTCAAGGTTAGCTGTTTCCAGCAAGGAAACATGTGGAAATTTTGATGTTAATCCTGTTGCTTTGCAACATGCAACGGACCCTGGCAGAAGGAGAAGTAATTCTGATTCTGCATTGGCTACTCGCAGTCGATTTAAAGTTGGGAATATTGATGTTAGTCCTGCTGCTTTGAGACAGGCTGCTGGTCTCAATCAGAGGAGATATCGTTCTGATTCTAATTTAAATGCTTTCAGATGGTCAAAAGGTGGATACTGTGACATTAATCAAAAACTGTGTGATTTTGCTCAAAAGGCTGCACATAAACGGCGCATGAAAGAATCAAATTTTACTGAGACTGGCAAGATAGACTCTTCTTCTTCAGCTTCATCTTCATCTTCAGGAGCAGAAGGCAATGGGAAACATTTTCTACAAATTGTGAAGTTTGAAAAAGCTAGTCCAACTGATGATAAACATTCTGGCCTACCTTTACTTTTAGAACAAGCTAGTCTGACTGATAACAGACATTCTGGCCTACCTTCACTTGTAGGGCTGCAAGATGAGGAAGGAAGAGATGCAACCGAGGCACAGCCTGATGAGGGAACAATGCAATCAGAAGAAGCTCAAGTGGTTGAAACTGCTGCTAATGATGAGAATTATAATTTGGACTCTGTGCAGCTCCAAAAACAAAAAGCAGAAAGGAAAAATGAGTCAAATCCACCAAGTGTTCAAGAACCAGCTTTTCTTTCTATTGAAATGGTGTCAAATTCATCCATAACTTCAAAAGCTAAGAGACAATGGAAACTTTGCTCTGACAGTCCCAGTTCAAATCAGTCTTTGGACAGAGGAATGATGAAGAAAATAGTTTACAATCATCAGCAAGAAGCTATTGAGTCCAGTGGCGCTCTGGATGACAGCCAAATCTCAGTTTCACGGCCTCAAAAGAAAATAAAAAAGAATTCGAGTTTGCCAATCCTTGTGGAGATTAAAAGTTCAACTATTAAAACCGACTTATCAAAATCACACAGGGACCCAAATGCGAGTGCAGGTAAGAATGATCTCTCAATCGCTGTATCCCATTCAATTGACTCCTGCACTGAAGCTATGGCATCTTCGCCCTATGCTGCTAGTCACTTGAGAAATATGAAACTAGGCGATCTGAGGACCATTGCGAAGGAGCAAAAACTACAAAAGTATTCTAAGCTGCGGAAAGATGATCTGATTGAACAAATAGCCAAAAAATTAGGTTGTTGCTAAAAGTACGAGTGGGCTTACAAATTGGCTATCTATCCATTTTGTAATCTTCTTCCTCCCTTTTGTCCGTGGTCTGTAAATATTCTGTTTGGCTAGTTCACAAGAAATTTGAATGGCTTCATTGTTGGACGCCATTACACAGGATTCTAAGGTAACATATTCCTGCTACATAATGCACATGCATGCAAATGAAAAGTGTGAGGAAGGAAAGAGTGCATTAGGATATATGGCAAAACATTTCATTTTTCGTTATCATGCATGCTTAAACATATCTGTGGTGAATTGACTGCCATGTATGCATACATTGTTGTCCTATTGACACATTATTTTCCATGAATAGTTTATAGGGAACAATGGAGCAATTCAATTGTCATAGACAGCAGTTTTATGTGGTGGTGGTTTTGAATCTGAATGCATCTTTTCAGCTGTTTTGTAAATGTTGTTACCTTTGGTTAAGAGTTATCATTACTGCAGTTGTTAAGTTCTTACTGTTACAAGCAAATGACGATGATTGAGTCTTCGTAAATTTGAACATGTACTCGGCTTTTTTTTTCCCCTCTGAAGAATGGTATCCTTCTTAATGCTACTTATCAGTTATCACGTCTTTAGTGTATCCAACTTTTGCTTTAAGGGGGACATCTCTTAAACAGCAAGAAATAGAATGCATCTAGTTGCTTTTCAGAAAGTGTTTTTCATTTTAGCAACATAATTTTCTCTCTTTTTTTTTTATTTTTTTTTTTTTTTTTTTTTTTTGTTGGGGTTGTAGAAATGCTTGTCCGCATATCCATGTGGTGATTTTGTTTAAATATCTAGCTACTTTACACATTAGTTATAGAATACATATTTTAAACCTCATCTTGTATGTGTAGCATTTATTTGAATTGGGTGGCAATTGTATTATATGCTTCACAATTCTCAACATGAAACAACAGGGGAGGTCTGTTGCAGGGCAGCAAAAATGTTGACAACTTTTCTATTTACTGGCATATGATTTTAACTGTCATGATTACGGTTTATCATTAAACCAAGCCAAACAAAATTTTTTTTCCCACTAGATGGGATTATCTATTTAGATTTTTTTACGCTACTGTGTTTTAATCTGAAATCATTATAGAAAAAAAATTCAATTCTCAGTAATGAATCTTATTCAAATTGAGATCATCGCATTAGTGACTTAAAACAAGGCCTAACAAGACCCATTTCATCAGTAAGTATTGGCTGATATTTTTTTAATTTTTTTAATTTTTTTTTTTATTATTATTATTAATTTTTTTTTTGGGGGACCAAGAGACACGTAAGAAGTTCAGTCCTTCAAGCTGATATGGATGTAGTCAACCTTCAGTTACATGACAATAAACATTAGAAATGCATGATGATTAAACATAATAAAACGAATAAAGTTCTTTATACTTCACCAGATATTCCTTCTCATCATCCTCTACCCTGCAAAATCTCAAAAACATAATAACATCATCCTCAAATAGAAATGAGAATGAATCACCACAAACCAATGGTAAATGACGCACTGCAACCATTCATCAAGAACCAAACGAAGCAACAGATTTGTTATAATCATGGAATTTTTAAAAATAAAGGCTCCATGTACACATTATGAATTCTACTAAAGATGGAACAATTATGATTTTCATTTGACAAAAGCATGAGCAATTCCCCTTCATAACTCACTAGAGTTCAATCCAATGTCAAAATTGAAAATGAAGGCTTTTCATTTAATCACTGATGAGCGACCAATATTCACATATTTTTCGCCCCTCTAGCTTGATGTTTTGTATGTTATCTTCAGTTTTATGAGCGCTTTGAAATGTTTTGGGTTCGTTTTGCAGGTAAAAATAATATCGAGACCCAATGAAATCAACTAGGGGAAAGCGGCAAAATATGGAGCAAATAGGGGCAAAATTAGAATTAAGATGCGTGTCCCAATGCCGGAACGCGCGCCGAGATGCGCCAAAGAACAAAAACGAGGCAGAGAGTGCTGAATTGCTACGCCGCAGGCCATTGGACACGTAACCTTGTGAGAGTCGCGACGCTGAAACAATGGGCACGCAAGTCGCGATGTTGGGTCTATTGAGTCGCGACGCCCACGTTTTTCAAGTTTTTCAAGAAGTGGTACTCAAGAATGAACCACAACCCCCTATATAAGAATAGTTCTTTCCAAGCCTTAAGCATCAGCTTTTAGGGAGTCTCATATCCTAATTTCAGAGCCTCCAAGGTGATCTTAGAGAGAAAGAAAATCACATTAAAGGATCACAACTCAAAAACTCAACAGCTAGGAGCGAAAGATTGACGATCTCGACAGAGTTTCTTCTTCCTTTCAACTCTTTAATGTTTTGTTTATTGTTGAATATTTATCTAGAGTTTATGAGCATGTGTAATAACTAAATCTATAATCTAGGGTTGTGATGAAACCCAAAATTTATGAGTTTATAAATTGAGTTTTCTTATATCTTATGTGATATTTTGGCTTGTTTATTGAATCTTGATCTTAATGCGTCTTGTTGCTTGATCACCAATAGGATTGATATGGTAAACTTAGATAAACTTGACAAAGGGATTTTAGGTTTAGCCTTAGATTCAATAGCACATGATCTCATCTTAGGGATTTCCTTACAAGATAGAAATATACTTGTCAGGTGGGTGTAGCCATATTTGGAACTTGTTCTTAATGAATTTGGGATTAATTAATTGAAATAGAAATATAGTTGATTAGTTTAGTCTGAATGTTTGCACATGACCATCGAAAGAGGCTTGTGGATATCTTAGTGTTCCAAATTAATGAGCCAATATATTACACGAGTATTGGAAAACCAATTCATCTTTAGAATAATACTGGGTAGATTCACAACCCTGAATGTTTTCTCTTCATTGATTTCCTTTGGAAGTTATCATAGTTTTATTTAATTGCTTTAGTTATAATCAACTCAACCAACAATCACATTTAAATTTCAATTAGATACTTGTAAGTAGTTAGTTTCAATAATTAGTAATGTAGGTTATAAGTCCTCGTGAGATCGATATCTTTTATACTACTTGAGCGATACGTGCGCTTGCGTAACGTGTGAAAATCGTGATCAAGTTTTTGGCGCCGTTGCCGGGGACTTATTTATCTTTCATTATTAATTTTGAGGCTAGATACTTTACTTGTTATCTAATTATTTTTCTTGTTTGTTTAATATTATTTCAGGTTCTTGGGCAATTACATGAGAAAAAGTAGAAGCTTCAAATTTCGTCTGCTTGATCCATAAATTGAAAGAACTCTCAGAGTTGAGAAGGAATGAACGAGAAGATCAAGAAGCACAGCTCAACATGAATATTCAGGAACCTGAACCTTTGGAAGCAGCACCATTAATTCCCATTCGAGATAGGACGATTCTGGTGGTTGACTGCTTCATATCTTGCATTGTTCTGCCACCCCTGCCTACAAACACCTGTGACATCAAGACATGCATTCAGATGATACATCAGTCGGTCCAGTTTGGGAGAAGAGCAATTGAATAACCCAATGCCCACATCATCAACTTCTTAGAAGTCTTAGGCACATTCAATTACAACCGAAGGGCAGAGGAAGCAATGTATTTCCCACATCATCAACTTCTTAGAAGTCTTAGGCACATTCAATTACAACCGAAGGGAAATGTGCTTGCATGTATTTCCATACTATTTAAGAGATAGAGTTAAGGGCTGGCTTCATACTTGGGAGTAAAGAACCACTTTTATAGCGTGTCAAGTTTTTGGCGCCATTGCCGGGGAATACAATTTAGTAAATATAATAATTTTTATTTTTCTTTATTTTATTTTCATTTCATTTTATTTTATTTTATTTTTTTTGTAGTTTATTTTTTTATCTTGTCATTTATTTCCTTTTTGTAAATATTTTTTTGTTTTATTTTTGTTTAGGTTGCATGAGACACTGGTCTCGATCATCCAACGAAAGATTAAACAGAGATTCTCCATCACTTTCATCCTCAGTCAGAATGGCTAATCCAACTGCCGAATGGAAAATCCAGTTGATCAAGAAGAAAATGAGTCTCAGCATGGCGATCATAATCATCCAAGGACACTCAGAGAATTCATGAATCCTACCAGGACAGGATCAACATCTTGCATTGCTTTCCCTCCAAATGCATCACGTTTCAATTTCAAATCAGGTATCATCCAACTTTTACCCACATTCCACGGTTTTGAATCATAAAATCCTTATCAACACTTGAGGGAATTCGAAGAGGTGTGTAATGCTTGCACATATCAAAATTGCAGCATGAACATAATTCGACTTAAGTTTTTCCTCTTTTCTTTAAAAGATAAGGCTAAAATTTGGCCGCAAAACCTTTATTCGGGATCCATTAGAACATGGGATGATTTGCAAGAACTGTTTCTGAAAATATTCATTCCCCCTCACAGGATAAATTATTTTAAGAGGAGAATCACAACCTTCACACAAGAGTCGGGAGAAACATTTTACCAATATTGGGAGAGGTTTAAAGAGATGTTGAATATTTATACACATCACGGGTTTGAAACATGGAGGTTGGTTGCCTATTTCTACGAGGGTTTAACACCCCAAGGTAGACAAGTAGTAGAAATGATGTGTAATGGTGAGTTTAGGGACAAAAATCCCGAAGATGCACTAGATTACCTAGAACACATAGCAAAGAATGCATAACAATGGGACACAGTTGGTACTTATGAGTCGTCTGTAAAATCACAACCATCTGGTAGAGGTATGTTTAACTTTAGGGAAGACTATGACCTTTCTGCTAAGTATGCATCTCTAGCTAAAAAAAATTGAGGCATTAGAATTGAGGAAGAGTGATCATGTCAAGTCTGTTCAATAAGTCACCTGTCAAATCTTTAATTTAAATGAACATGTCACACAAGTTTGCCCAACCTTGCCAGCCTTGCAAGAATGTCTTCATGACCAAGTCAGTTCCATAAACACTTTCAATAGACCAAATCCAAACCCATACTCCCAAACCTATAATTCTGGTAGGAAAAACCACCCAAACTTCAGTTAGAGGAATGATAACCAAGCACAACCATCACAACAACCTCCCCAGATATACCAGAATTTTGAAACTCCAAGAATTATGCACCATATGCCCCACCACCTAGGAAAACCCTTGAGGATACCTTATATACATTCATTGAGAAACAGAAAGCCATCAATAACCAACATGTGCAAACATTGATTGATCTGAAAGATATTTTTTCCAAAATCACATATGCTTTGACCATTAATGAGAAAGGTAAGTTTCCTGCACAACTACAGCCAAACCCTAAGAGTCATCAAAACCCCCACGAGGGTAGTTCTGGTAGTCAACACATAGACCAAGTCAAATCTGTTATTGCTCTTCGTAGTGGTAAGGTCATCCACAGACCTATTCTTGAACCTCGTGAAACTGAAAATAAATCAGATTCAGAGGGTAAGGAAGGGGTTGATGAACCATTACCCATCGTTGATGATAAAAATTTGTCACATGCACCTCTATATCCCCAGGCATTAAAAATAAAGAAATTGAACCATTCCCCAGAAATTTATGAAATATTCAAACATGTAAAGGTCAATATCCCTTTGTTAGATGCCATCAGACATATACCATCTTATGTCAAATTTCTGAGAGACTTGTGCACTGTTAAACGAAGACATCAGGTAAGAAAGAAAGCTTTTCTACAGGTAAGCTCTATTCTCTCCACCAATAATACTTTAAAATACAAAGACCCTAGTTGTCCAACTATTTTTATTGGAGATAAAAAAAATAAACATGCTTTGCTTGACCTTGGAGCTAGTGTAAATTTGCTTCCATTTTCGGTTTACCAATAACTTAATATTGGCGAGTTAAAACCAACTTCAACTACTCTTTTACTTGCCGATAGATCAGTCAAGGTACCAAAAGGAATTGTAGAAGATGTGTTAATTCAAGTTGATAAATTCATATATCATGTGGATTTTATTGTCTTAAAAACACAACCTGAAGCAAACAATTATAAGCCAGTTCTTGTAATACTTGGTCGTCCATTTTTAGCAACAGCTAATGCTTTGATAAATTACAGGAATGGAATCATGAATTTGTCATTTGGCAATATGACATTGAAGCTTAATATTTTTGACATGTACAAACAACCGTATGATGAGGACAGTGAAGATGAGAGCATGAAACTAATCGAAACAATTTTGGAAGAATATTTTCAGGGGAGTTTATCCGATACTATAAAAATTTATACGGCTAATTTTCTTGAATCAAGTATGAAATTAGATTCAGATATTCCTAATGATTTTTTACATGATTCTACACAGGTATTAGAAGATGATAGAGAAAACCAAAATTTTGAGGAATTGGAAATAATGGAAGAAGAAAAACATTATGAGGCACCCAATTTGGAAATGAAGCATTTGCCAGGAGAATTGAAGAATACATTTCTTGGAGATGAACAAACTTATTGTTAGGGATATGCCCTATACCCAACTTGTGGATGGGCTATATGTACATGTATTTGTAATATTTTCATTAATTAATAAAATGGCAATCTTTATTATACGTGTCTTACATAAATTATATGAATCATCAAACACTGTAATAAAGCCCTTGGAGTAATAAGATGATGGCTTCCACGCCTTATGAGAATCATTACTCTTAAACGTTCTTAGTCATAGTTTTGTGAATAATCTGGGCGTTCACAAAGCGGAGAGACTAGCATGATGATATGATCCGCCCTTACGTGGGTAGCCGATCTCATAGGCTACTAGTGGAGATCCGTCCGCTTGGTGTATCACATGGATGCATGAGTTGCTCGTGTCCATCGAACTGACCGCCGAAATGTTTCACATGGAGTGTTTATCCCATGTGTCTATGAGAACTTGTATGTATCGATTGTATAACTAATCCTTAGACTTGAGGTCTTTACAATCATATGTGTGGATCAAATAACTTTGACATTCTCCTTCCCGTGTTCAAAAGATCTGGTCATAAGGGTGTTGATTGGGTCATTTGTTGAAACACATGAAGTTTGTAAAGATACAACAGAGAATCGCCACTCTCTCGGATAATATTTTCTTATAAGAGTAGTATTCCAGTTCGCGGGTTGATATGTGTGATCAGTGCTTGAGACTGTGGCTGCAACGGAAGAATCATGTGAGATTCTTGGGTTAGCACGATTCATGACACTATCGACATCATACCTTTGACTATATGGGTGGACACTTTCCATACCCTAGGTCAAACGGTGGGGATATAGTGAGGCATGGACCGTATCATATGTAAATCGCAAACAAAATGGGTATATATATCTTTCCTTCTCATTTGGGGGCCTTGGCATGTTGCTAGATGTCAACATTGGTCATTGAAATCAACAACCCTCTGATCGGAGGATAATTTATGTTCGATTAAATTATCATGATTCATTTCATGTCCAACTTGAGGGGAACCCAAAAGGTCACACACAACAAAGTCGAAATCAATGGTTAACAGTGCACAATACAAATTTAACAGCATATATGATTGCTGTAGGAATTGTTCATAAATGGTTCAATGTGTTTAATTATTGAACATATCATTTATGAGGTTCTATAGTGGCTTAGGGATTGGTGAATGACGATAGAGGCACTTTGGGAATTGGAATAAATAAATAAAAAATGTGAATAATAAATTTTTTTGTTATTTGTTTTGAATTCCAATTCGGCCCAAACTCTTATTAGAGTTTTATAATCTCATTAAACCACTAAATTAAGATCCAATGGCTAAGATTAAATTAGCATTTATCCCACATTGGATTCTTAATTAATTTTGTTGTCTTTAGAGCACCTATATAAACCCAAAGAATTCTTTACAATTTTTTGCACCAAACCTTTCATATATTGGGTTTATATAAGTGAGCAACTCTAAAGTTTAAGAGTAAGCCACTGATTTTGAGGATCCTTAAGTCTAATTGACTAGAGGAACCTCGAGTTAAAAGTTTTGAGGTATTTTCCTAGGCTAGCACCAAGGGCAAAGTACCCATGCACTCAAGGCATAGTCTTGCCGTTGAGTTTTGGCTTTGGTGTGTGCACATTTGGAGGCCACACACTTGGGTGGCTCTTTGGAACATGGAAGAGCTTGCTGAGTTCGAGAAAATCTTGTAGATTGGAGGGAGGACTGGAGGAGTCTTCGGTTCAAGTAAGTTTTTTTCTTTCTTTATTTTATTAGGGTTCTTATGATAGTTAGCATGTTTAGGTTTATGTTCTTTGCATGTTTTATGAGTTTTTATGCTTAGAATATATAGTAACATTCCTAGGCTTGTAGAATAATTAAAACAAATGGGTCTTGGGCAAAGGGATAGCGGCATCATAAATTGATAATTTTTAATTTTCCGCTGCGCACTCGCGGCCGCTTCCATCAGTGGTATTAGCGCGTCGTTTTTGGTTTGATTAGTTCTCTCGCATTTGTACTCGAAATTGGGTGTGTAAAAGCTCGTTGGAAAGCTAACACCCTGAACTTAATTTTAGGCACAAGTTTTGCATGATTTGGTTAAGATTTAAATTGTGAAATTGCATTTAAAGTTCACGCATCTGTAAAAAAATGTGAATAGTAAATTTATTTGATTAAAATAAAATGCAATATCATAATTAAATATTAATCAAAGTTATTTAATGCCTAAAATAATTCCAACATATTAAAACTCATATGCTTGATGATTCTATGTATGATTAGAATTAGCATGATTATTTTAGGGTGCCAACATCTAGAGACTTTCTAAGGAAATAGATAGTGTATTGCTTATCCCTTAGCTAAGTAATTATTCCGTGATGAACTTAGAGATTTATTACCTTTAAGGCTAATAAATATAAATCACTTGTTTATAATAAAAGACATTATAAAAGATACAAGTGGGGTGGGACCAAGGCGTTAATAAAACATTCCAAACTAAAGTTAATTTAACCAAAGGTATTACTAGAGTTAGATAATGATTTGGTGTCTTCCTTCATTCACTACCTTTTTGTAGCCAAAAGGAAAAGCTGTGAAGACATCTAGATAATCATTTACTCAAAGCTTACCTTAAAGCATATTTAAAGTGTTGGACTAATTTGGAGGATCTATTGTTTATTCTTGTCACCAAGGCAATAAAAGCCTAAGAGGTAAGGGTATTTAAGAGAGTTCGCTCCACCCTCCCTCTGGGGAATTTTCAATGGAGGAATCCATTTGACAATTATTCACTTAAACTTGCTAAAATCCTCAATAATAATTTAAGTCTAAAATTTGCCTCCCATTGTAAAGTATAGACCCAAATGGCTTAAACCGTATTGGCAGGACTAGGCTTTACCAGACTGACCAATACCAATTTGTACCTAAATCGTACTATTGATAATGGTTTGACTTTTCTGATTCATAAGACACATCGACCCTTAGGCGTGGTCTTATAACTTAATGGCAAAGATTGGGTGTCCACAAGGACTAGCATAAGCTATGGCATGTTTGATTGCCCAACCCATGATCAAGGAATTGTGATTTATATCATAAATTGGTTGGGAACCTACCTAATTATCGTATTTTATAACGACCGGCCCTAGTCGGAGTTATGAAATGATGATAATGGGATCCTTGCCCACAAGAAATCCATCATATTGGGGTTGATGCGATTTGCTTAAAATTTTAAAATAATTGAGTGGAGAGCAACTTCATAATATTAAAAGCCCATGTTATTATGAAACATTAATGAAAACATATTCCTAATTTTAACATTCTCTCTTAACATGTAGGTTAAAATATTTCACAAACATTCAAATGGAAAACAGAGTATCACTTCGTTCCATCCTTGATGAGCATAAGCTCAAATGGGACAACTACAATGACTGGTTTAGAAACCTTAAAATTGTCTTACGACAAGAAAAGATTTTCTATTTTCTTGAAAGACCATTTCCCCTGAACCCGCAGAAGATGCTGACCAAAATACATTTGATGCTTGGAAGAAACACGTCGATGATGATGAGCAAGCAGTTTGCATAATGCTTGGCTCTATGTCGGATGAACTTCAGAAAGCTCACGAAGATATGGATGCTCAAACCATCATCTTTCACTTGAAGGCGTTGTATGAACTTCCGTTCAAACCGTGAGATTCCAAGTGTCATGTGCCTTATTCCAAACAAGGTATAAGGAAGGATCTGTTAGTGGACATGTGCTTAAGATGATTGGCCACATTGA